>JANKYE010000007.1:7455497-7472579 GCA_032467995.1 Erythroxylum dillonii | reverse complement strand
GTTCTTGTGTCTTCTATTGTTTACTTTTCCTTGTACACAAACAGTTGAAATTGATACTTCGTCAATTGCTCAGTATTTTTCAATGAATAAAAAATTTATAATTAATTTAGCCCGTAAAAATTGTTAACTTTACAACATTCAAATTTGGTTTAAATATAGTATATTGGCTCGAAGGCCCGATTCTGGTTGGATCCTTGGGTGACGGACTTGGGTCCTCTCATTTCCCATGCTCTAGCTCCTATCCCCCCTCTCAGCCCGTGAAATGCGGGTTAAATAATATACTGATCATTCAGGTAACTAGCTTTGGGGTGAATTCCAATTATTACTTCCTCATTTTGTTTACGTGTCCATTGCAAGTATTTTACCGCCCAAGTCCCAATTAGGGCCCGATAAGCAGACTTGGGGGATGTAGGACTCCGGACAGTTCACAACAGCCACCGCATACACCATGATCATGGAGGAAGCCCCCCAGGATACTAGTACCCACTAGATGACCCTGTGGCATTGGGCCGGCCCTCAACGCATCCGATCCTTTCTCTGACTCCTCGCTCATGATCGATTGTTAACTAACCAGCAACGATTTCGCCGACATCTGACTTCACCTACAGATTGCCCTCACTGTCAGGCGGACGAGTCCTCCATCCATGTTATGAGAGACTGCCCCAAAGCGCGAAGTTTGTGGTTCACATTTTCGCCACAGGTCATCTCGCCAGATTTTTTTGACCTTAGTTTGCATGATTGGCTCTAGGTGAACCTCCAAACGCATCGACGGATCAGTGGCCTAGATTGGTCCCTCATATTCGGTAGAGCTTGCTGGTTTCTGTGGTCTTGGAGAAACTGATCCATCTTCGATGCCCAATTCTCAAGCCAGTGTCTCCTGATTACACTGTGTTGGACTATGTTCATCTAATACAACAAGCTTCGGAATGGCAGAGCACAACTAGTCATCGCCCCCGAACCCAGCAGGAACAATTACTTGGCTAGAGTAGACCCGCTCCTGGATGGGTGAAACTGAACACAAACGGGGCGCGTAAAAGCTCTTCCGGATCAGCCACTACAGGGGGCCTTATTCGCAACAACGCTAGTACTTGGCTCGAAGGTTTTGTCCAGAATCTTGGCAGGTGTTTCTCGATAACTGCAGAACTTTGAAGCGTCTACTTGGGGCTGAATTTGGCTTGGGACCTAGGATTTCGTAGGATAAAATTAGAACTGGATTCTCAAGCGATGTCCAGTATCCTCTCTGATCCCAACAACCGCATCGCGTCTCTTAATCTGCTCGTATTGAGCATCAACGAGCTACTCAATCGCAATTAGGTAGTTTCACCCCGCCACATTTATAGGGAAGATAATAAGAGTGTCATTGACTCACCAATTTTATTGTAAATTTCAGGCTAGAGGTTACCACTCTTGTATCCGTACCCTCTGAGTGTTGCTTGATCCTCCTTGAGGACATTGCTAGGCTTAGTATCCTCAGATTAGTCTAGTTCGTTGTTTGTTCATTATTAAAAAAAAAATAGTTTGTTGGTTCCTTAGGAATTTGTTAATTGGTTAGCATATTCAGTTAGACTAAACAGTTAAAAGGTTCTTGTATTTCTCTTCTTTAACTGCATAATAATTAGCGACAAATTAATTTTTATATATATAAAAAGATATCAATCAATTCTAATGTTGACTCAATTTTGTAAACAAACTATCAAAATGATGCAAATTTCTATTTTAGTTGATATAAGTTTCAATCATACCAATATAAATTTTTTAGTTACAATTACAATATTGCTTACTTAAAAATTGCATCTACAATACTAAGGTGATGTTTGATAGGGCACTTAGTAGTGTAATAAAATGAAATGTAGTATTATTCGATCGTTTAGGAGGAGGATTTATAATATAATGGAATGAAATAAGATAAAAGGGAAGGGTTTCACATTACATCTTATTCCATCCTAAACGGTAAAAATAAGTTACCCACGATTTGAGAGATTTAGAATAAAATATGAATTGATGAATATGTACTACTTAATATACCCTTAATAATTTTTTATAATATAATTACACCCTCAACCATAATAACAATCAACAAGACAATACATGCCATTATTATTCTATCAACGGTAAAATAGTCATTCATTATTATTATACGTATATTACATTTCATTCTATCCATCTTCCAAACAACATTTCATTATATTACATTATGAATCTTTCCATCCCTTTAAAATAACAATTTTCTAATATTATATCCATTTATATTTTATTTTATTCCATTTTATTAAAAATCTTACGTTCAACCAAACATAGCGTAAACTATAATTAAGCTGATCAATTTTATGAGTTAATTTATTGTTGGTGGATCATAAACTTAACTGCAATTACATGCAAAAAATGCTGCAGTAACAACAATGCATTGGTGACCATGGGCCTAAAATCCAGAACATAAGGGAACTGCCTAAACGATAGTGAACTTCCAAGCCTAGCCCAAGTGTTAATATTGGAATTACATTGCGACAACGTTTTGTTTTAAACCTCTTGTACCACTAAATCAAATAGCCACTCGAACCTATTATTGCCCATTATTCCTACACTTAGATAAAAGTTTCGAATCAGAAGATGATGCTATAAATAGCCTGCACAATGATCAGATCCTTCTAAATTTTGTATACAGGAAGGAGTGTTGTTATCTAATATGACAAAGGTAACTTACCTTAGACCATATTAATAACTTCATTTGATTACTTGTCATATTATCTATAAATTAATAAAGAACACATCAAAGGACAAGAAAGCAAGACTAGACTGATGGAACTTTCTTGAATGAGACTGCACCTTAAATAATTAACTAATTTTCTACTCTGATTAAGAACTAAACAAAGACGCGCTTCCATTAAAAAAAAAAAAAACACACAGACGCGCTTTAAGTAGATTATCGGAAGATTTACCGACAAGATAGAAGCATCTTGTAATCCCGCCGCTAATCTTGTCGTGGGAAAGATAACTATCACCAACTTTGTCAAAAATGACTTGCGCAATATGATTCCCAGCCCCCGTGGATTTCATTTTTAAGAAAATGATTGGTACATGTACATGTAGTTTTCTCACAGATTTTTTACTACAGAACATTCATTTATCTCTTCCACCCACTTAAGATAATCGTTGGTTGGATGGAGAAATTTTGTCAGGACCACTAGAAAGTTTGAAAAGAAAGAAATGGGGGTGGTTGTTTTTTTCTGGAGAAAAGGGTAGCGTATTGACAACGATCTTGCACCTTTCAAGTTGGTCTTTTTCTTGAACTCTAGCTCAGAGGCAGATTGATGACCCCATCAATCCTTGACCAACTGCATGCATTTAACGCTAGTTTCATTGTCATCAGCTTTTCTTTTTATACACAGTAAAGAAAAGTTTACAGAGTCAAGTTTTTCCATTCTAATCATAGACATAAGTTGAGAGGAGAGACACTATTCCTGATGTCTAATGTGCGACATAAATCTAATGAAGCCCACCCTCTGTGGTGCTTTAAAAGATTATCATGTGATTATTAGATTCTTAGGTTGAAGACAAGAAATTTGATTAGGAATCGAGTTTGGTTACGTTGAATTATGATCTATAATATTGAAATGCCTTTTTGTTTATAGTGCATAAACTATAGTTATTAATTATTATGTAGATGTTGGAACACACCTACTATGCATTGGCTTCTAGTGGCTTAAGTTTGTTCTTATGTATTCTTTTAATATTCTTGATTTGATTATTATACAAACATGATGTCAACTATCCCCATTTTTATAAAGAAGGAAAGAAAATTTGGTACCATACTTATTGAAGATGTAATTAAACGGATGAGATTTGTTGTGTCACTCACCTAATTTTTACGCTAAATCTTATTCGTTGGTTGATAAAATTAGACAGACGAAATCTATTAGTACATAATAAGAATTGGGTAAGTAACACAATAAATCAATAACAACATTGTCAAAGGGGATTAATCCAGAGAATGTGAAAAGTAACTTAGAGAAAGGATTGAGTGAACCTTAGAGCATGAAGAATTTCAAGATTTGGAATGTCTTTTTCGTTTGGGCATTATTAAACCTAGAAGCCCATGTTTTATGCCTTGATTTCCGCAAGCTGCAGTCTTTCAAAGACTGGACCAAAGATTTATTGACCGGCAAAGTCTAGCTGCCCAAGCGATCGTCTTGTATCGTGCCTTCGATATTACTATCAAAAACATGTAAACGGAAATCAATATAGTCTTCATGTAGTGGGTTCTTGCCACTAATTTCAATAGTTCTACCAAAATCAGCGGGCTGATGAACACTGCATGCTATTTTGTGTATTTATGCGCTCCTTAACGTTCAAAGAATGTTGACCATACAAAAGGATAGTTAGTATGGGTCGCAATTTAAATTTATTTAATCACTTTAAAATAATAATGTAATTTTAAAATTTTAAAATTATAAATTAATACGATGTCATTGAAAATAATATTATTTAGAAATAAAGTTATAATTTTAAATTAATTTAAATTTGACACACGAGATTAATCTGTTAACCTTGATTAATACGTGGTTAGATTGTATAGTCTTTAGAAACATTAGTCATCGAAAAAAATATTATTTCCATTTAACGAATTCTTATCATGTACCTACTATAAAAATTAGGTGGGTTCGTTTTTTTTAAAGATTAAAATTGTTTGGTTAGTCGCACATCTTGAATTTTGTAATCTAAAATTATTAATTTGTCTTGACATTGGATTAGGGGTTAAGACTACTGCTAATAACAGAGAAAACTTATATAGTTGTAGTTTTGGTTGAAAATGAATGATTCTATAGTTCTATTAGACATGTTGTTAGAGTGTCCCATATTGCCTAGACATGAATATGTTAAAGGGTTTATAAGTGATAAGGATCAACTATCCAAACAACTAGTTCTAGTTATTTAGACAATAGTTGACCGAAGCCTAATTCTTGTTAGTGAGCTCTACACTCCACTCATATTAAAAATTTAACATGGGATCAGAGCAGGTTTGACCCGAATTATTAATTTCCTGGTTCTCCGTTTGGATGTTCATTTCCAGCGGCCCGATCCGGTTTCTACTGCGTATATTTCAAATGACAACTGGATGTCCAGCCTCAGTTGCACTTAAGAGGGAGCGTTAGAGTGTCCCATATTGCCTAGACATGAATATGTTAAAAGGTTTATAAGTGCTAAAGGTCAACTATCCAAACAACTAGTTTTAGTTATTTGGACAATAATTGACCCAAGCTCAATTTTTGTTAATGGACTCTACACTCTACCCATATTAAAAATTTAACACATATTCTGTTCTATCTTGCATTGAACTAAATTTTCTGTTTCAATTATGATATTTTTATCATGTTTTATTAAATTTTATTCACACAAATAAATTCTATATAAATATATGAACAAATAATACTATCTGTTCTAACTAAAGCAAGCGATTGTACCTGCCTAAAAAAGAAAACTACGATCTACCATACAAAGGAAAAGGGCACTCGAATATCTGAAAAGTAAGGGTAACCGACTCTTGTTGACATTCAATGAGAAATTAATGACACACCTAATCAAACTTTTACAACATAATTATGGAATTATGTATTTTAAATTTATTTACGGATCCTAATTATAAAATAAATTTGCATTAAAAATTTAACTCTAACGATAATAGAAGGATAAAAAGGTCATTTGAATAGTTACTATAGAGTAAGTAGAGAACCAAACCAATCCAAACTGAACTTGTGGGGACGCGAAACAAAACTGAACTTGATCACTTATTCCTACTTCCTACTCCTGTGGCTGTGGGGACGCGAAACAAAGACTGAACTTGATCACATATTCCTACTCCCGCTCCTACTCTTATTCCTGCCCCTGCCAGTACTTAGAAGAATCAGACAGTCACCAAAACCGTGTGGGTCCTACCTACGACGAAAAATCTTATCCTGTCTGCCTCCGTGGACTTTTGCGCGCACGGCCGAGGTCTCATCCTGGCCCACTTTCCAAACCTAAAAAACCTTTTCACTTCAAGACCCCCTTGGCACTTCCTGAAACTGCGCTTGATGTTCACTCACCAGCCAGAAATCGCCACGCGCAGAAGCTGACGGTTAAGCTGCTCGATCCTTTATTACAGCTCGTGATCGGAGTGCAAACGAAAGATCCACCAGAGAACCATCACCCAAAGGTACAAAGTGGGTCCCGCTGTTGGAAAACCGCCCTCCTGACCGTAGAAACTACTCTGACAGCGATTTCCCGCCAAAATATACATAGATATTTTTTTTTTTTTTGACATCCCTATTAACTATTATTATTATTAATTACTTTTTATTTTTTTATTACAAAAGAAAAGAAACAGAAAACACAATCGCTAGACTAGCGCAACTCTCGCCGGTACACAACTCCGTGCTTGTCCCAGTGCATCAGAGGAAGAATCGGTAAAGGGGGTTCTGGTAGAACATGGAGGCCTGGCCTAGCCAGTCCGGCGAGCATGGCCAAAATATCCGCACAATCCCAATCATTTAGGAGAAGGTTGTGGGTACCTGTTAGCAAAAAAGTTATCACGATCAAAATCAATAAAAGAAGAAGATAACAGATTAATAACTTCTAAGAAATTCACTTCCAACATTATACCGCAGTACCTTAGGAACTAAGTTAGGGTAAGTTCCGAGTAGACTCCTCAGAATTATGCTGAAAGCGGCGAAGCCCTGCTAAGGTTTTTATTTTTTATATCATAATTATTATATTAATTACAAATAAAGTTGTGTATTATTAAACGTTTTCAAATATTAAAATTAATGAAATTTTTGTTATTGTAATTTTGTGGGTAAAGCTAAAAATCTTAAATGTTTTGGTTATAATCTCTTTGAATCATATGAAATTAACATCATTTAATTATTTTCTAATATGGAATAAATGCTCCAACCCTTTTTTTATATGATGATGTTTTTAATGTTAATTTTCTAATTTTTTATTATTCTCTTTAAATTAAGAATTTTTAAAACTTTATCAATAAATCTCATATATAATATTTAAACCAAATAACCAATGTTTAGTTTAAATCCATGTAATGAAAAGTTAAATAGTGCTTAAATATTTATGATTTTTTAATTTAGTAATTAATCTTTTAAAACTTGTATAAATTTTAATAAGTAATTGTTTTGCTAATATGGTATATGATGTCATGTAAACGTTTATTTATTAATTATATCAGTAAAAATAAAAAAAAGGGGGTATGAGACTAGACGGAAGAGACAGAGACACATATAGAGTTCCATGGTCATACGTCATTTTCAACCATGGTTATACAACTCAGTCCACATAGAGTTAGTTCAACACACCTCTCGAGTCTCTACTCTTCCCTTCTTCTCCCCCCTGCCATGGGTTGGATATTAGCTGTCAAGTAAAAAAAAAACTCATGAGGAATGTTGTTTCCGAAAAAGGAGAGAAAAAAAAACGTTAATATTATGAATTACACAAACCTTACCTTATAAAAGACCTTTTCATAGGCTTCTTAGCTTCCCTCTTCAAACTTCTCAATTTCGGACTTTTTGGTACTCTTCTGTTCTCTGCTCCCTTGCATGAGCTGCTTCGGCCAGACGTCGACCAGCTTTTTTATACAGTGTCTTTCTTCAGCTATTGGATATCTACTGATGACAACTTATTTCTGATTGCAAACTAAACTTTTCTTTGTGGAGTAAAAAGGGTGTCTCTTTTTCCTTTTAACTTGTCTATAGCTTTTATAAGCAAAACAGAAAAAAAATGAGTTCACTAACTTAACCTTGCGAAGTTTCCAACTTTCAAGACGCATAAACAGACAAAGCTCTAACAAAAAATTTAAGGCTTTACTCGTACTTGGTGTGCATGTATGTGTGTGAGAGAGAAGGGGCTTTTGGGTTGTTTGTTCTTTGACAAGAACTTCAATTAGAGCCATTTCTGGGTTCCACTTGGTTGTTAGTTGAATTCGTGTGATTTGGGACAGGGGTATTGACGGATATCAGGTATAAGGTTGAAGCCTTCATTTCTTTTGAGCTGCTCTGGCAATGCAGTATCTGACTTCTGGGTGAGTTCTAAATCTTTTTATCTCCTTTTCGACTGTTTTTCCCTTTTGGAATTGTATCTAGTTGTTTACAAGGTAAAACATAAACAAGTTTCTTTCTTTAGTTTTCCGAGCATTCTAGCTCTTGACTCTTCTATCTTATTAAAGCTGCTTGCTTTTTCTTGAGCTGCTTAAAGTAGAATATATGTGATATTCAACGCATCTGTAAGTTAAGTTGAGATATATGGGTAGATTGCATATGCAAATTTGATTCATTGAATGCCCACTTTCTTGCATTCTATGAACTTTCAATATGGCCCCACAATCTATCTTTTGTTATAAATTCTCCTTGCTATTTAAAACTGTCTTTGCACATCTCTCTGTTGGTGCAATTTCAACACTTGGATTAGCTTGTGTTTGTTAAATGATCTCCTTTGCATTTTTTTTTAATAATTCGATTCATTATAAGGATTTGTGAAGAAAGACCCACAAGTTACTCATTAGTTGGTGCCGTGCAATACTTTATTTCTTAACTAAAGATTAGGCGATTGTGTGCCTCATTGAATCACGGAGATATTGTCTGTTTCGGAGCATACGATAGATCATTCTGGTGCTGTGTCTTGTAAGTATGTCCATAATATTTTGCGTATGCTGTTGTTATTGCAGCTTTTAAGTTAAAATCTGACCAAACCAGTACGTGCTTTCATATTCAGTTAGTTCTTCGAATTTTTTCTTGCGCCGTGTACTTTACATGCAACCTGTGAATGTAGTATGGGATAGACAGGAAGATCACATAAAGTTCTGGTGTAGTACCTTGGATGCTTCCTAGTTCTTACACCTTAAACAATCTTGTAGTATGGTATGGTCAACCGTAATCATCTATTAATTTGGTGTCGCTACACACGGGTGTGCGCGTGTTCTGTTAAAGGAATTTTGGCGTATTCATAGAAATTCTGGGTGGAATCCTTCATCAGGGCCCTACCTCGTATTGGGGTAGAAGAAAACCACATTTCTGAAGTAGGACCAGATCATCATACATTTTGAAGACGTCTGTTCAAGAACTTTTGACTTCCTTTTTTTTGCTCTCGTTCCTTTTCATTCTATATGGTATAAAAAAAAAACTAGTTTTGTTTTAGTATACTCGACTGGATTTACTAATGTCACTCTGCTTTACAGCAATTAAAGATCTTTACTTGGTACTGGAGCCTTGTCTTTACCGTGGACATAAACTAGTTCATCTTTCTAAATTCTTGCATATTTACAACAATTAAAGATCTTTACTTGGTACTGGAACCTTGTCGAGAGTATTATGTGTCGCGGATGCTTGTTAGATGTACGAAAACTGTGATCATTTGAGTCATCTGTTTTCTGAAATTTAAAATGTACCGCTGGCCTGTGGTACCTATTGAGTTGGTTTTTGACTGGTGATTGCATTTGCCTTAGTTTCCAATCAGTTTGGTAAATTGTTTACTGTTTGTGTGCAGGGAGAACAAAAGATAAAGAATTACAAAAGATGATGGAAAACAAAAGAAGCCCTTGCTCACTGGATCAAGGCAGCCTCACTTGTCTTGCAAGCAAACGACACAAGGCTGATCTTTCCATCTCCCCTAAGGTTTGTTCCTTCTGCCCTCTTATCCTTATGTTTATAGTGAACGTTTCTCTGCTCATTTTGTAATGTAACTAGCAAGGCTAGCGAAGTTTGTGGGGTCAAGAATATTTATCAATATAGATTAAAGTATTTTGCTTCAGTAAGCCTTATCCAACCATTGATTTTTATGTTTATGACATTGCCATGAAATGCGTCAATACAACCAATCGTTTTGGGTTCAACGAGTACATAAATGAAAGACAAGTAAGAGTAGGTTATCATCAGGCACCTGAATTCAGTTGCTAATTGGTGGTTTTTTAGATAAATTCTTATTTTGCATACCATACATTCCAAGTCCCAATTCTTTTCTCTGTATTAAACAGTATCCCGGACTTCTGTTTGTGTAAAAACTTTTTTAAAATTGTCGTACTTGCCTAATGTTCTGGTTTGACAATAGGAGAATAAAGTGAAGCTTGGTGAACGAATAACAGCTCTACAGCAGCTTGTTTCGCCATATGGAAAGGTAACAAACAGCATACAATTATTTTAACTTGATGTCTCTATATTCTCAACTTTGATTCATCGGCCCTTTATATTTAATGCAGACTGACACTGCGTCTGTCCTTTTGGAAGCTATGGAATACATCCAATTCCTTCATGAACAAGTTAAGGTTTGGCTCCTCTTACTTGTTTTCCTTCTACTTGTACATTATATTCTCAAGCAGGAAGGAAACATTTGCATTTCAGATTGAAGATAATGGAAGGGTCTGAAGACATGAATGTTGGTAGGAAAATTAAAAAGTAAATACATAATTGCGATTTGCTCCTCTGAGAAGAACTTCAATGACATTAACAATACTGCATTAACGATTGTGGCTAAAAAATTCCCAAGTCTGTATCATCCTTGTAGTCCCAAGGCTGTGTATTTTTAAGCTCTCATTCTTCGGTCAATGTCTCCTTCCATCTCATCGAAATTGCTTCTTTTGGAATGGTTTCAGGTGTTGAGTGCTCCTTACCTCCACAGCACTCCTCCAGCTCAAGTGCAGGTGGGCATCAGATAGACATAGCAGACCATTATCTTATCTTGTGTTCATATCCATTGCTTGATGCTTATGACTCACGGATATAGAATAAGAGTGGCAGTTCAACTGATGTCCTGCAGTTTCTCAGATGTGAGCCTTTATTATTTTATTTACCTTGTTGTGCCATCACCGTTCCATTACTTGATTGCAGGATTTGGAGCAATACAGGAGTCTAAGAAGCAGGGGGTTATGCCTTGCTCCAATCACCTGTACTGCAGGCATTGCTCGTAGTAATGGTGCAGATATCTGGGCGCCTATTAAGACATCTTCAAAATTTGACCAGTCTATGTCTCAGTTCCAATGAGACAGATCATGGTGCCGACAACCTTTTCCAAGATCGTTCATGTTCTGGACGAGGTTGTGTAAAGAGTAACCAACCGATTTTTGTTAGGCTGATGCAACTCCGTAACAAGAATTTTGTTGCACACAAATTCATGCTTCGCATGTTACTTATCCACTCTACTAATGGTGATGGAGTCTAGCCATCCATTAGTGGGCATTTGCCTTCTGAATAGGTGAAATGTAAATTTCCAAAACTATAGTTTATATATGGTGATCCACCAAAATGGATTAATTAATACATACTCCTTCGATTTAATTGATACCACTAAGTGTATCAAGCTCTAGCATAAGAGCTGTTAATTCCTTCATAGTGCTTGAATACTCTGCGGCAAATAAATCCTGCTTATATGGGACAAACAAGATCAATTTTGGTGGAGAATTGAAAATGCAGTGTTTTAACACGAGGGAATCGGTCCTGTTCTTCAATGCAGCCAACAATTTCAGGACAGAGAACCAACATCCTCATGCAAACCAGAAATTATAAACTATAGTCATCTTCTAGCTGCAATAAAACCTTCTTGATAACTTTCTGCACTGCGATTCACAACCAACTCACACAGGCATGGCGATGGATTCAGTACGCTCTGATAACGCCCGAGAAGCACTCGTCCCCATTGACTCAAATGGTCATGCTGCCAAAAAGGTTCGCATTAGGGAACGGGACGAATCCTCCCCCCCCCCCAATCACCTGTTCCACCTCCAACACATGCCAGTTATTGCGCAGCTGTCACAGGCTGCTTTGTCCCCAATAATGGCGCAAGCGATTCCGAATGGCCTGCAAAAGACCCAATCGAGATAGAAGGGGGGATATCACTATAGTGCAAGGGGCAGTTGGAGTGTGTTGAGACTAGATTTCAGCAGAAATATACCAAGAAGAGGGGGGGGTAAGAAAGATAGCAATACAGGCAATATTTGATGGGCTGTGAGGGTAAAATGAAGAATGAGAGGGAGAGATAAGTCATGTGGGGGTTAGTTACGAGGAGGGAATATAAGGTTGTTTGGGTGAGAATGATGAGTATTCGGTTATGATATTGAGAATGACATTTGTATGGAGGTTTGGCTAGCCCTCGAAGTCTAGCTAGGGAATAACAATTTTCTAGCAACACATTCATCATTATTATTTCCTTGTTCCTATTTTATTACTGCGGTGTATCTGTTCTATTGCGGTTGCGGGTTGGTTTGTAGTGCTGGACGTTGTAGTTTATTGTTAGAGCAGGTGGTCTTTAACAAATTGGTATCAGAGCGAGGTTATGATAGGGAATGGTATTTACGAGGATGGAAGCTAGAGTCGATAACGTAGAGAAAGAGATGTTGAGGATAGTTAAGGATATTGCAGGAGTTGAAGCTAAGTTTGATAAGGTGGCAGGGGACATTGTGTCCATATTTGAAATCTTATGGAGAACGGAAAGTAAGGGGAAAGATAAGGAAGTCGCCGGTGAAGTTGAAGAAATATTGGAGCAAAAATTTGAGGGACAGACATCCGCACAAGCTGACCCGATACAAGGGGAGAAGAGCTATTGGAAGCTTGAAATCCCTCTGTTCTATGGAGAGGATCCTTTCGGTTGGGTGTTTCGGGTGGAGCGATACTTTGAGCTGAACGGCGTGCCACAAGCTCGGTGGTTATACAAGCAGCGGCGGTGTGTATGGAAGGTGAAGCTCTAAGTTGGTATCAGTGGAGACAAAACTGGTCACCAATAGCCGAATGGGCGACATTTAAGAGGGCGGTGATTCGAAGGTTTGGTAGTTCAATGGTGGGAAATCCATTAGCGGAATTGCTGAAAATTTAGTAGACAGGGACGGTGGCCGATTATAATCAGAGGTTTGAGGTGGTGACGTCGATATCGAGGGACGTATCAGTGGAGGTGGTAATGGCAGCTTATACGAACGGGTTGAAGGATGACATAAGGGCGGAGATCCAGATGGCTCAACTCGAGTCATTGGTCCAACTAATGGAGCTAGCCCAGATGACGGAAGGTAGAAATTGGGCTTTGTTGGATCAGCCCTTCTGTAGCAACAAAATGCCGAGACCAGTTGGAGGATCAGGGATGTCGGGTTCCAACATATGGGGCGTGAAGACTGCTCCGTCAGGTATCCCTAACCCGCAGGTTTCTCCTTGGATTTCCAATCGTAGGCCGATCGAAGAGGGGAAAACTTCGACTCCGACAGTCAGTTTCAACCCCCGAAGTGGTCCGGCGCTAGGTAGATCGCCGGATAAGTGGGGTGCTAGCTCAAGTAACGAGGGACGACGGGGTTTCCGAAGAGAGCAATTCTTTCCTTTCAAGCGATTAGCTGCAGAAGAGCTACAACGTAAGAGGCAGCAGGGACTTTGTTACCGCTGTGACGGGAGGTACACGTTAGGGCATGTATGTGGGGAGAAACAATTCCATATTCTCCTAGCTGACGACGATCAGCTGGTGGAGTTACAGGAAGAAAAGGATGAGCTGGTCAATCAAGTGATGAGTCTTCAGCCATATGCACCTGAAGAAGTCACTCAACCTTTACCAGAGTTGGAGCTATCGGTTGCTTCTCTTAAAGGTATAGTCGGTCCACTAACTCTCAAGCTTAGAGGGGTCATTTCAGAAATAGAAGTCATAATCTTAGTTGACAGTGGCGCATCGCATAACTTCATTAGATGAAGCTTAGTAGACGACTTGAAGTTGGAAGTGAGTGGCACGAAACCCTTCAGAGTTAGATTGGGGAATGATTGTCGGGTACAGAGTGCAGGCATTTGTAAAGGAGTAGAGCTCCATATTCAAGGTATGTTGGTGAAACAAGATTTCTTTCCTTTTGAAATGTAGAGTGTCGATGTCATCCTTAGGGTGGCATGGCTGGAGATATTAGGAGACATCCTGATCAATTGGAAAAAGCAGATAATGAAGTTCAGTCATGGAGGACAGAAGATCGAACTATATGGGGAGAAGGTTTCGAAGGCTTCTGTGACCTTACTCAAGACTGTTGTAAAACTCTTACAGCATGGGGCAGAGGGTTTTCTTCTTGAATATGGAGGGCAGGGAGAGCTGAATGAAGAAATGGAGGGAGTTGAAAGGGAGATACTGCAGTTGGAGAAGATACAGAGTTACAGCCATGCAAATTCTGCAGTTGGGGAAGCAATTCGGAAGGCACTGCTGAAGTTTAGAACTGTGTTTATTCCTGCTACCCAGCTACCACCGAATAGGGCTACTGATCATGTGATCCAGCTGAAACCGGGTTCCAAACCACCAAATGTCGGACCCTACAGGTATCCTTAATATCAGAAAAATGAGATTGAGAAGTTAGTTAGGGACATGTTAAAATCAGGAATCATCAGGCCGAGCAATAGTCCGTATTCTAGTCCGGTGTTGTTAGTAAGGAAGAAGGATCGTGGGTGGAGATTGTGTGTAGATTACATGGCATTGAACAAGTTGACAATACCTGATAAGTACCCAATTCCCTGTATTGATGAGATTTTTGATGAATTGGGAGGGTCCAAGATTTTTTCTAAGATTGATTTGAAGTCGGGGTACCATCAAATCAAGGTAAAAGAGGAAGATATAGCCAAGACAGCATTCCGAACTCATGAGGGGCACTATGAATTCATAGTAATGCCCTTTGGTCTCATGAATGCTCTTGCAACTTTTCAATCCCTTATGCATGAGTTATTCAAACCTTATCTTAGAAAATTCATCTTAGTTTTCTTCGATGATATACTGGCTTATAGTGCGAATTCAGAAGATCATTTGAATCACCTCCAAACAGTGCTTCAAGTACTGAGTGATAATCAATTAGTAGCCAACTTGAAGAAGCGCAGTTTTGGGCAGAACAGATTGGAGTATTTGAGACATTATATATCAACAGATGGAGTTTCGGTAGACCCTAACAAGATTGCAGTTATTGTCAATTGGCCTGTCCCAAAGGATGTTAAGGCACTGAGGGGATTCCTAGGATTATCAAGCTACTATAGGATATTTGTCAAGGGGTATGGGAGTATAGCAAAGCCACTCACAAATCTGTTATGTAAAGATAAGTTTCAGTGGGATGACTCAGCTCAGGCGGCATTTGATGCACTTAAACACTTGCTGACTACTACACCCATGCTGTCACTACCAAATTTCTCCAAACCCTTTGTAGTTGAGACAGATGCATCGAGGGTAGGCATGAGAGCAGTGTTAATGCAGGAGGGCAGACCATTAGCTTACTTGAGCCAAAGATTTTCAACTAGGAATCAGCTGAAACCAGTTTATGAAAGAGAATTGATGGCTATTGTGTGGGTAGTACAGAAATGGAGGCACTACTTGATAGGTGGACATTTCACCATACAGACAGATCAAAAGAGTTTGCATTTCTTGACTGATCAAAGGTTGCTAGGGGAGGAACAACAGAAATGGGTTACTAAGTTGCTAGGATTCAAGTTTGATATAATTTACAAACCTGGAATAGAAAACCGAGCTGCAGATGCATTGTCTAGGAAAACTGAAACCGAGTGTAGGGCTTTGAGCATGGGGTTTCATAAAGAGCTGAATCAGCTAGAAGACATAGTTCAGCAAGATCCCAAGTTAAGAGGCATCATACAGGATTTGCTATTGCAACCGGATAGCCACCCTCCATTCAAGATGATAGGGTCGAGGCTCTTCTATGATGGTAGATTGGTTTTGTTTGTAGAGGGACCCCATATACACAAGTTGATTAGTTAATTCCACTCAACTCCAATAGAAGGGCATTTGGGTTATTTCAGAACTTATAAGAGGTTAGCTAATGTGGTCTATTGGAAACGAATGAAATCCGATGTGAAGCAATTCATCTTGAGTTGCGATGTGTGTTAGAAGAATAAGTACTTAGCCCTAAAACCAGCTGGCCTCCTTCAGCCCTTACCTATCCCAACTCAGGTGTGGGAAGAAATCTCTATGGATTTTATAAGTGGACTACCTAAAGCATCAGGTATGGATACTATATTTGTAATTGTGGATACGTTGACTAAATTCAGCCACTTCCTTGCCCTCAAACATCCCTACACTGCAAAACAGGTGGCTGCCCTTTTTATTAAAGAGGTAGTAAGGCTCCATGGATTTCCTAGGGTTATTGTGTCGGATAGGGACAGAATTTTCATGAGCACTTTCTGGCAGGAAATGTTCAAGCAATCGGGTACCACTTTGCACATGAGTTCTACTTATCACCCACAGACAGATGGGCAAACAGAGGTAGTAAACAGATGCTTGGAAACTTATTTAAGATGTTTTGTCAGTTAGAATCCTAAGGAGTGGCCTAAGTGGTTGAGTTGGGCAGAATATTGGTTTAATACCACTTACAGTAGTGCAATTGGAATGAACCCATTCAAGGCACTCTATGGCAGAGAACCACCCATTCTTTTCAAATATACTGATGAGGGATCCTTAGTAGAAGATATCAACCAACAATTAGTAGACAGGAATCAAATTCTGGAAGAGTTGAAGTCTAATTTGTTGAAAGCACAACAACAGATGAAGAAGTATGCGGATTCCAAAAGAAGACCGATGACTTTTGAGGTGGGTGATCTGGTTTATTTAAAGTTGCATCCCTACAGATTTAAATTATTAGTTATCAAAAGTAATGAGAAGCTTAGCCCTCGGTATTATGGCTCATATCCGATCACTGCTAAGATTGAAGATGCAGTCTATCAAGTGCAACTTCCAACTACTGCCAAGATTCATGATATTTTTCATGTATCTCAACTGAAGCCAGCTAATGTTCCTATTGCACACTCTCAGCCATTGCCCTCCTTTCTGGATGAGGATATGCAGTTGATGGTAGAACCAACAACATTAGTGGGAGTTCGTAGAAGAATTAATGGTGAATTGGAGGTTTTAATTCGGTGGAAAGACTTACCAGACTTTGAAGCTACATGGGAGAAATCTGACTTCATCAACAACCAATTTCCTTTTTTCCACCTTGATGACAAGGTGGGATCTTTGGGGGGGGGGGGGATTGTTGAGACTAGATATGTTGGCCCC
Organism: Erythroxylum dillonii; assembly: GCA_032467995.1. Classification (NCBI taxonomy): domain Eukaryota; kingdom Viridiplantae; phylum Streptophyta; class Magnoliopsida; order Malpighiales; family Erythroxylaceae; genus Erythroxylum; species Erythroxylum dillonii. The sequence goes on along the minus strand of JANKYE010000007.1, from coordinate 7,455,563 downwards.
CGAGTTCCTTTCTTATTGAATAAGCATGATTTCAATTTATTTTTGAGGTTTTGATTGATTTATTGT
>JANKYE010000007.1:7441288-7455397 GCA_032467995.1 Erythroxylum dillonii | reverse complement strand
GCAACAAGTTTACAAGATAAGAAATACATGTTATATGGGTTTGTGGTGGTCCCTTAAGTAAGTCAAGTGCACTTTGACAAAAGGCTTCTTCCGCCTACCCGCTAGTGACATGGAGCTCCTTCATGGACTCCCATAAGTTCACGGGTACGCAAGACCATTAAGTGGGATTGCGATAGTACATTCTGTTCACGGCTACACAGGACCCTTAAGGAAAATGTGTAGTATATTCTGTTTGGATCCACCCAAACCATTTCGATGTGCCTATGTGTTTATGATTTGTGAACAAGTTGATGAATGCATGATAGATGTTGCTTATAATTTGTTTGATAAAAGAGAATTTTGAGAAATATGTGCTTTATGTTTCGATGTGCATTCTTCAATGAAAATGAATATTTTCCAAGGATTTTGCTTGTTATCGGTTATAAAACTGTTACCCACGAGTTTTATAGCTCACCCCCTTTCTCCTCCCCCTATTCGGGTGATGAGCAAGAGATCGAGTAGATCAAGAGTTACGGCTTTACTCCGAATTGGCATATTTTTGTATTTCAAGTTAGATTTTTGGGAATTCAAGGCTTTAGCCGCATTTCAAGTTTTATTAGTTCAAGTGTATTTTGTATTTTTGATTCTTGAACTCAAATGATGTATTATGGCTTGAAATGCCATTAAAGCTTTGTAAAACTCTTACTTTTGTTATTAATGAAATATGTATTTGGATTTTGGAAATTACATGTGTTTATGCATAAGTTCATATTGTTTTGGGTTTGAATTGAGGATGGTTGTTGGGAAATTATGGTTGCATTTAGTAGAGTTAATGTTGGGGTTGAGTAGTTGAAAGAGTTTAAGTTTGCATTTATGGGATCGGGTTTGTTCGTCGCGATGAGGTTAAAAATCACATGCTCGTCGCGACAAATGATTAAACGTTCGCCGCGATGTATTTCTCGCAGGCTCGCCGTGACGTAATCCTCACCGCGACGACGCCCACCTTTGCTTCCGAAGGATTTTTTTCTTCTAAATTTTCAAGTTTCAAGTCTTGCCTCCACGCTCAAGCTTCATGCTTCCGTGTCCGATGTTGGGGTCCGAAAACGGGGCGCAACAATATTTCAGCAGAAATATACCAAGAAGAGGGGGGTAAGAAAGGTAGCAATACAGGCAATATGTGATGGGCTGTGAGGGTAAAATGGAGAATGAGAGGGAGAGGGAGAGATGAGTCATTTGGGGCTTAGTTAGGAGGAGGGAATATAAGGTTGTTAGGGAGAGAATGATGGGTATTCGGTTATGATATTGAGAATGGCTTTTGTATGGAGATTTATCTAGCCCTCGAAGTCTAGCTAGGGAATAACAATTTTCCAGCAACACACATTCATCATTATTACTTCCTTGTTCTTGTTTTATTACTTTTGTGTATCTGTTCTATTGCGATTGCGGGTTGGTTTGTAGTGCAGGACTTTGTAGTTTACTGTTAGAGCAGGTGGTCTCTAACAGAATGGGACTCGAACTCTCCAACACATTCCGCGAAAAACTTGACAAATAATGGACGACAACAGTTGTAGTCAAATTGCTCGGCAGGAAGATCGGATTCCACATGCTCAAAACCCGCCTTACCACCATGTGGAAACTAACGGGACTTATGAAAATTGTTGATTTAGATAACGAATTTTACCTGATCAATTTTATACAGGAAGACGACTATCTGCAGGTGCTAACCTGGGGGCCATGGGTAATATCTGGACACGTGCTTTCCGTACAACCATGGCGCCCCGAATTTGGACCCTCGTTTGGCAAGGTCTCCCATGTGGTAGCATGGATCCAATTTCCAGGGCTCTCGGTGGCTCGTTATCATCCTTTGATCCTTAAAGCACTTGAGAATTTGGTAGGACGTACTGTTAAAATTGATGAAACTACGCAATATTCCCAGCAAGGGAAATTTGCGTGGATCGCTGTGAACATCAATTTAAGCTCCCCTTTTCGCTCCACCGTCGAACTCGACGGAGAAATCATTCATGTTGCATATGAGGGGTTGTCGCCGATCTGCTACTCTTACGGTTTGGTGGGACACGACACCACGCATTGTCCTTCTCAGCTGATTGTGGCTCGCGACCCAGAGGAAATCACCAGCGCACAACGGTCGGCCCTCCATTCGGAACCCCAATTGGAACCGCCGACAGTGGCCCCTTGTAAGGAGATCTATGGGTCGTGGATCCAAGTCCAACGTCGCTCTTGACGACCGACAAACCACGTGACGTCACCAGGGCTAGATGGGTAGAACGGTCAGAATCACGAGGAGGTTAGGGGCTCGAGGTACACCGCCTTGTCCGAAAAAGAGTCGTTGGACCTCTTACCTGCTCACCCTCGGACAGAAGAGCTGAAACAAACCAGAGCAGACTTACACGCTTCAGTTCAGATCCAACATCACTTGCCAACTAAAAACTGGACGATGGATGGAGACAACCGACTCGCCAGCCCGTCCTCGAGTGAGCCGGCTGGGCACCATAAACCGAACCAGCGTTCGACCCACCTAGCTTCTTCAGCCCCGACACCCAAGGCCCACCCAAGTCATCTGAACGCCACTTTTGTTCCAAGACCGACGCCTGTCAAACCACAGCCAACCACAACTCAACACGTGGCAATTCATATCCCCTCCCATAATAACTTAATGATTTATGATAAATCTTTTACGATGCCCCCACCTGAGGACATGGGAGGCGAGGCAATAGAGGAGGATATTAATGACAAATGCCAAAATACTACCCTGCCCTCCGCGCTTAACCATCTCCTTATGCCCCCGTCTAGACCACCAGATCCTGGGACGGTTTTGATGTCGAAAACTGAGCCCGTATATGTACCTGATACTCAGATGGAAGAGAATCCGCAGAACCCCGAGCCTACCCCCAGTCAGGCTCCAGTAGCTAACTTAGTAAATACTTAAGCTTAGCAGTGTTTACTTCATCTTCTGATAGTTCATATGTCGATTTTTCTATGGAACTGTTAAGGGGTTAGAGGTAGGACCTTTAAGCCCATTATTAAAAACTATATTCGAAACCACAACCCTCTCCTTATTGTCTTGGTCGAGCCAAGAATCAACGACGTTCAAGCGATGAAAGTCATTTGGAGCTTGGGCTTTGCCCACTCCTTCCGGGTGGAAGCTGAAGGTTTTTCAGGTGGCATTTGGTTATTATGAAAAACTGATATTATGGTCCGAATTCTGCTAGCCTACCAGTAATTTATGCATACGAATATTGAATGGGGCTAAATGTCTTTTGGTTTCACTGCCATTTATGCTAGCCTTATGTATTCATTACAACTTTTTTTTTGTGGAAGTACCTACATCACATAGCCAGGGTTACCTACAAACCGTGGATTTTGGGTGGGGATTTCAATGCCAAGTTAGAGAGTAATGATAAACAGGGAGGTTCTAGAATTCAACTGACAGTCATCACACAATTTCGGGACTATGTGCAATGCTGTCAACTTTAGGATCTTGGGATTTCCGAGCCGAAGTTCATGTGGCAGAAGGGTCCCATTCTCGCTAGACTAGACCAAGTTTTCTGCTCTAATTCCTGGCAGTCTGCTTTCTCGCACACTATAGTTACTCGTATGCCTTTTTTGAAGTCATATCATAGGCATCTGCTGATCACATTACCTCAACGCATACATTCCCCTCCGACCCCTCGGTCATTCAGTTTCCAGACAGCGTGGTTGACTCATGCAAGTTTTAGTGGAGCGATCAAAACTTTGACGGACCGATTGCAACATTGGAACTCTACTACTTTTGGTAACATTTTCCATCCGAAAAAAAAGACTCATTGTGCGCCTTGTAGGTATTCAAACAACACTAGAAGAGGAGGAATCGGCGTCTCTCTGAGAGCTGGAGGATTATCTATGTTCTGAATTGGTACAGGTTCTTTGTCAAGAAGAACTTTATTGGCACCAACGATCCAGATGCCAATGGTTAGGCCAGGGAGACAGAAATTCCAAGTACTATCATGCTATCACAACGACCAGACGATGACATGCAAGGGTTGTTTCCTTGAAGGATGAAAACGACTGCGAGGGATCGGACCAGACGAGTATCAGAAACATCGTGACGAACTTCCCGTAGAAACTCTATACGGCAGAACTACTGCCTTCTATGGACCGTACTATCACCATTCTCTTCCCTTCCCTATCTCACAGGGCTAGTATAGAACTAGAATGTCCACTGAGTCCTTAAGAGATCAAGACGACTTTCTTTTCTATGGCTCCAAATAAGGCACCGGGCTTTGATGGGCTCATCGCCTTATTTTACCAATCACAATGGGACATAGTCGGGCCCTCTTTAATATTCTTTCTCTAGAAAATCTTTAAACATGAAGCGTGGGAAGTTGATCTCAACCGTACCATCTTGGTTCTGATACCAAAAATTCCCAAGCCCACGTCGATCACTCAATTCCGGCCAATTGCTTTATGCTTTGTGCTGTACAAAGCTGTCACCAAGATTATAATAAACCGGCTCAAACCCCACTTTGACGAGCTTGTAGCTCCAACTCAATGCAGTTTTGTCCCCAGGCGACTGATTACTGATAATATTATTATTTCCCAAGAAGTCATTCACACTATTAAAAAGAAAAAGGGACAGAAAGGGATAAGGGCTCTTAAAGTGGACTTTGAGAAAGCATACGATTGACTTTCTTGGGACTTTATCCAGGATACTCTCATTGAAACTGGGCTTCCGGCCTCGTTGATCAACCTCATCATAAAATGTATCTCCTCGGTTTCTATACAAGTAAATTGGAATGGCAAACTCACTGACAATGGCGAACTCACTGACTCTTTTATTCCCTCCCGAGGTATTCAACAAGGGGACCCCCTATCGCCCTATCTTTTCGTCCTCTGTATGGAAAGATTGGGTCATCTAATTACCAATACCATGAACCAAGGTCGCTAGAAGCCTATTAAATTAAGTAGAAACGGGCCTTCTCTTTCTCACTTGTTCTTTGCAGACGATCTCATTCTTTTCGCCAAAGCGTCTCTAAACCAAGTGCATATGATTCGAGATATGTTAAATACGTTTTGTGCCGTCTCAGGACAACTCGTCAGTCATGAAAAATTGCGTTGCTTTTATTCCAAGAATATTCATCTCTTGGTGGCGCGTTCCCTAAGTAGAGCATTGGACTTTAAGCAGACCAATGATCTAGGACGTTATCTTGGAGTACCTTTGTTGTATGAGCGCGTTAATAAATGAACCTATCAACATATTCTCCATAAGGTCCAACAACGCCTATCAGGATGGACGACCAATCTTTTGTCGTTTGCTGGACGCCTCACCTTAACCCAATCAGTCATAGAGGCTCTTTCGATTTATACAATACAGACGGTCTGCCTGCCTTGTCGACTTTGTGACGAGTTAGAGAAATTAATGCGGCAGTTTCTGTGGGGATCAACCAATGACTCGAAACGTATTATCCTTGTTAATTGGGCTACAGTTTGCCAACCTAAAGAGATGGGAGATCTTGGAATTTGGAAAATACGAGAAACTAATGATGCTTTACTAGCTGAATTAGGGTGGTCGTTGGTTTATAAGCCTAATGCGCTCTGGGTGCAAATTCTCTCGGCAAAGTATAATTTTGATTTCAACAATATTCCCACGACTCTTGATGCAATCGGTGGCTCAATGATTTGGAAGAGTATACGGGTGACGTGGCATCATGTACTGAAAGGTATGAAATGGATGATAGGTAATGGAACTCAGACTCGATTTTGGCTAGACCCTTGGGTTGCGATTTTGGGACCTCTTAAGTCCTATATTGCGGCTCCTATTCCCCAAACTTCTATCGATCTCCCTGTTCAACACTTTGTGGACACTAACGATAATTGGAAATGGGAGGAGTTTCAATCCCTGCTCCCTCTCTCGATTTGCATGACCATTGTCGGTACTTTCCGTCCTAAGCCCTACTTAGGGCCTGATAGGCTGACCTGGGGGACTTCCAACAATGGAAAGTTCAGTACAACTTCCATATATTCCGTGATAATGGAGGATGAGGCCGACTCGCCTAATGGATTTTGGAAGGCAATTTGGCAGTGGAAGGGCTCCCAACGCATTCGCTCATTCCTTTGGCTCCTCGCGCACGACCGATTACTTACTAATCAACACCGCGCCCGCAAACATTTGACTACGGATGTTGCATGCTATCATTGTCGTCTAGACAAATCCTCTCTTCATGTGATACACGACTGCTCCAAAACCCGCAGCTTATGGAATGCATTCCCTTCACAAGCAGTCTCACCTGATTTCTTCCATATGACGTCTCACGCGTGGCTCATTAGGAATCTCCAACAACACTGGCTTATCCTAGGGTTCGATTGGTCAATTATCTTTGGTACTGCTTGTTGGTTCTTATGAACCTAGCGAAATAAGGCACTTTTTATTGAACAATTTGAATACATCATATTATGGAATATGCCAATCAGTTGTCCATGGCTACGGATTGGCAGAGTAGAGCCACTTTTGGACACTGCCCCTGTTGTGAGCAATTCCTTGGCTGGCGCAAACTTCCTCCCTAGTGGGTCAAATTAAATATGAATGGAGCGTCCAAGAGCTCGACCTCTTCAGCCACCACAGGTGGGCTCCTTCGTGATAGTTCGGGCGCTTGGCTTGGTGCTTTTGTCCAAAATCTTAGCTGGTGCTCCATTATTTCTACTAAACTTTGGGGAGTTTTGTCTGAGCCTCAACTTACTTGGAAGTGGGCTATCGTCAGATTGAACTAGAAGTGGATTCACTAGCGGCTCTTCATATGCTGTCTTCCTCGGCTCAACGATCATTGTCTCTCAATCCCTTAGTAATGGGTATTCACAAGTTGTTTACTTGGAACTAGGTTGTTGTCCACCTTCACATCTATCAGGAGCGTAATCGTTGTACCGACTGGCTCGCCAATTTTGCCAATCAATTTGCCTTCGGCGTCACTAGGTTTGAGTTAATGCCTACAGGGTACCTCGCTATACTTCTAGAAAATATGTCGAGAGTTTGTCTCCCTAGCTTAGGCATGTAATTTGTCTTGTGTTTTCTTTCCCTGTATTCAAAAAAAAAAAAGAGCTTTCTTGATGTTGTCTGGTCCAGTATTCTTTAACATAACGGTGACTTAAAAACTTTGTTTCCGTACATGGAGTTTTTAGGAAAAGAAAAAAAATAAAATTAACGACTAAAATATCTTTGATATTCATTTTCTTTGTTTGATATCAAATAGTTCGTAGCGATTACGATGCTTCTGTTCTACTGGTGGTCATGATTAAGATGGCTTCGTTCTTATTGTGGTGCTGATTAGGATGATGACTCCTGCACCTTGTACCAGTGCTCGTGGTGAAGTGATAATTAAGCTGACGATTCTTTCTACAGCTGAACTCAACGTTCACATTTTTTTACTTATAGAAGTGATTTACAAGTATCGTTGCACAATCTTGATTTTGTTTCTACAATTACGATGATTAGCTATACAATTTCCAGGATAGGTTGATACATTTCAACCAATGCTTAGAAAATTTTTCCAGGTTCCCAATTACAGAAAAGATTCCTCACTCTTTTTCTGGGTTTTTCCATTTATTTTTCTTTTCATTTAATATAGTTCTTCTCTTCACTAAAGCTTTCCTGGTCGGAGATAAACATCAGGAAAACATTTGGACTCCTCTCACCATTTCAGTTAACAGCCTGTTTAAAAACATTTAACGAATTGAATTAAATTACATTAATGAGATTGAATTAAATTCAATTTACACTGTTTGAAACAAATCCAGCAATATTATAATTGAATTCAATTACACTGTTTGAAACAAATCTAATAATATTATAATTGAATTCAATTATTTCATATGACACATTTATCCCTGACTAAAAAAATAATGTTATTAACTAATAAACATTTACACTTATATAAAAATAGAAATTGTCATTAACTTAAAAAATAAAATTGTCAAATTTTGTATGCTAATGAAATTTTTAATGTCACCATTGTTGTTATTTATATTATAATTTACAAATTATCCTTTTTCATAAAATTGGATAGCTATTAAGTTGGACAATTATTAATCACATTTTTTATTTATTTTTTAATATTTTTTTATAATTATTAATATTCAATAAAACTGCAAATTAGTAATTTAAAATTAAATTAAACCACTTGACTTGATGAAATATTTGTGTTAAATCAATTCGTGGTGTAATGTGTAATAGTATACTTGTGTTAAATCAATTGGTGGTGTAATGTGTAATAGTTGTTTGTATGTATAAACCACCACCACCTTTTATGGGAATCAGTAGAGAAGCTTCAAAAGCTGCTGTAGCCATCACCCCACCACCTCCCAGTGCCTTAGGAGTTCAATTCACGCGAATTTTAGTGTGAATTGAATTTACAAGAGAAGTGGGATTTAAACCCATACATGCATTCAATTCATGCTTCTTTTTTTTTGTTCCAATCAAGTGAATTGTTGAATTGAATTCAATTCCTTATCTTCCAAACGGGGTGTAAAAGAATAGAGAAATGCAAATGAAGAAATGAAGAGAGGAAAAGAGAAACGCTTTGTAATGCCAACATTTAAGAAATGCCAACTCAAGTCTGCCCTTACAACCAAGCGATAGATGACTTGTTTCAGAACTCGAGACTGCCATTTAACACTGGAATTGTAGGGATGCCTCTCCGGGCATCTGAAAATGATTCGAGCCCTATGAAGGGAAACTCTTACGTACCCACTTTCTTTTCTCGGGCCTAAGTGAAAGTGAAGTGGTGGGCCTACCCTTCCCAACAAGGGGTATGCTGGGATTTGCGTATAGCAGCACCTTACGATGTTTAACACTGGAATTGTACAAAGGAACACCTCATGTTCTCTTCCAAGATGAGACAGGGTGAAGTCACAGAATGCAAACACAAAAACCGACTCCTATAGATTTCATCAAAAGGAACGCCTGTAGTTCTACCAATAAATTGAAAGAAATAAATGATATAAAAAGAATCAACACCTTCAAATGTTTTCAGCTGCTATCTTGTGTTACAGAGGGAGGGAAAAAGGGTTTGTCACTTTCATCATCAGAAGCATGTGAATTGATGTATGCACGGGCCGATTCTAACATCAATTCTACCTCTTTCTTGTACTGCATATGGTAAATAGAAACATTCTCAGAATAAATTATAGAGGTTGTAAAGGTTGAGGGTAAACTGAAACCCAATAAAATTGATTTCATGAACACAATCAACTAAGGTAAGAGGAGAAAAAAAGTGTTATTCCTTAAAATTGACCTAACCTCATTTACAGCTCCTGTTCTAATTTTTGATTGCATCACACACCATTTCTTGAAATGTGCACCTGTAAAAATGTTCAAATAGAAGTTCCAACCATTGCTAAAGAAAAAGATTCCAGAGTAAAGATCTTTTATACAATCATAAAAGAGTAGATGGGCGTCAACAATGATATCTAGAAAAGTTTACACTTGGGAACAAGATAATAAGAGTAATGCTCACATTACGTCAAGACAAGGTGACTGAATACCTACCGACTTTTATAACCATCATAGATGATTTTTCATCTTTGGTCTCCAATCTCCATCGGCAGTGAATCTGATGGAGCATCAGCAACAGAAACTAATTAGATAAATATCAGCACTAAACTATCTTAGAAATTTTGACCTAACAACCTGAATAAAGGAAATAAAAAGAATGATGATCACAAATTTTGTCAGCCATTAATTAACCTAAAATTCTTCCCATCCTAAGGACGGTTAAAAATTAATTACAAATCGTGATTTGCATGTTGTTTTGACAAACTTCCACTGGGAGTAGAAAAAATTTAGGTTATGCTTTACATCTTAACCACTCGTAGTTTCTCCTCACATCATATAGATGCATCTTATAACATGTACCTCAAAATATGATCCAAATGGAACATCATGTGCCTGTTGCACCGTTTCGAATACCTAACGAAGAGACAGTTACATCATCAACACAATAAATATTTAACAAACAGAGAAAAATAAAAAGATTCAGATTGTAATGTATCAAAGATGGAAAACTGATCAAGAATGTTAAAGGATTAATGCAAAACATAAATAGAAGACGGGAAAGTCCCACAAGAGTTTTCTTATCAGTTGATAGAACAATATGCTGATATTCTGTCATCGCTGTGTCTGGAGGGCACATCGGACTATTACATTTTGATCTGAATTTTATCTCTCTCACTTGACCATCATACTCATCCGCAACATGCCACTGTGCTATCTGGAAGGGGAAAAAACTTGTAAACGCACACAAAACAAAAGCCTTGGCAGATAATTCATACAATCCTTCTATCAAACTTCACCTCCACTTTCTGGATTGTGAACCATACTCAAAGAAGCCAGATAGTATAATCACAACATAGCAATGAAAGATGATATAACAATAATATGTCCTACCCGCGTATAAAATAGGAAGTATATTATAAACTTAAATCTAAATGAAGCTAGTAACTTCAAGTTAAAAAGAGGAATTTCCACAAATTAATTGATGAAACAAAACAACTCAATGATCTAATCAGGGATTTTATTCATCAACTTTGAGCAATCTGCAAAAGAACCACCAAGTCTCTCAATAGCTGTGTCCCCACATAAAGTCAAGCCCAAATAGGAGAACCTAAAAGGAAACAGATGGCTATATATTTGCGGCGGTCTTGAGGATGTGATACAAAAGAACTTAAAGTATATAGAAGAAATAAAAGAGGAAAGATTAGTCAACCACAAGTCCTAATTTGGTGGGACGAGGATTGGCAATTGAGTTGACATCAAAGATAAGGATGAAATTCATATTGCACTATGATTCCTTATTAGATAGGAAGTAATAGTATTATATTATTCTATTTTAGATATGTTATCCTAGTTGAATAGGACTTATAGAATTTCTATTATAGTAGGATTTAAATTAGAAATCCTTTTCCTACTAGAATAAGGATTCTAAGAACACTATATATATGTACTTAGTCTTTCATAAATGAGAGGCAATCTGGAATTTTTCTACGACTTGGGAGTTTTCAATTAGAAGGTGTGATGCTTTCTTCTAAGAGTAATTCTTAGACCCTATGAGTGATTCCTAGACTCTAAGAGTGATTCCTAGTTTCCTACCTCCCATTCTTTGTGTTCTTTCCTAAAATTCTAGCCATCTTAAACCTACATTCTAGCCATCTAAAACCTATATTCCAACCATATTAAACCCTAAAATCCTAAGCCTAAAATTCTGGCAATCAAACCTTAAATTCCCAGCTATACAAAATCTGAAAATTCTACATTCCTAGACAAAATTCAACCTTGAAACCTAATATTCCAACAGCTTAATATCATCCACCCTTCATAATTTTGTGTTTCTAACTACTAGTTCATAATTCCTCTATTTGTCCTACATTAGGATGATAACATTCTAGTCAAAGTATGTTTCAGACACATAACAAGATGCATAAAGAAAAACCTCCAACAAACCGATAGACTTCAAAAAAAAAAAAAAAAGCCTCTACTCCTAAAGTGAAGGAATAGACAAAGGATAATATAACCCAAAAAAGCAGCAATTTCTGCCGCAGTGACCATTCGGTATAAACCAGCTACTTACAGCTTTTGCTCCCATAACCATCAACAAATGCAAGGCATAACGATTGAAGAGCATGTTCGTTCAATCAACCATGAAATGGACTAACACTAAAAAGCTGCAGGAACAATGTCCAACTTACACTAAGATTTGTGTCCTTCCGAGTTGAACGATGCTCATTTGTAAATTTAGAACCATCACTCAATAAAAGATTTAAAAACTGCTCAGCTGTGCAAGGAAATACATCCTGAAAGAAAGATTGTGGATCATATAAACAGAAAAAGATAGGAAACAAACTCTAGAACACGGTTGCAGAAGAGCAAAAATAAGTTTTTCAAGTCACAATTGTCAAGGAAGAATGCTATGAATTTCTTACATTGTATATATCAACTAAAACCTCTTCTTTGATAAAAGCTTGAAGCTTTTCACTTTTGGGTGCAATCTCTTCAGGAGTCTTGGGTTGTCTTTTACCACCTCTCATAGAACTACTATGTGCACGTAATGCTGATTCTTCCCTCTCCTACAGAGCCATAGCAGAATTAATAATTGATTACCATGGCCAGAAACATAATAACGGAAGGAGCTTTTCAGTGGGACCAACTAGAAATTTTTTTTTTTTAAGGTGGGACCAACTAGAAAGTTATATGAAACATAACGACATTAGTGGTATATGTCCAAGGACATGGTCATAGGTAACATACCAGAAGTTTATTTTCGACTTCAAGATTAGCATTTAGAATCTATCAATTATTTCAAATTCCTTATCACCAATCTAATGATAGATTCCAGAGGGGAAGGTAACCTTTAGAAAAACGACTGACCTTCTTTTCAGCTTCTAAGATTGTATGATGGTTCCTAGCTGCACGCTGTAGTGCTTTTAATGCATGATTTCTGTTCCAAAAAGAAGCAAATTTGTATCTGACTCGACCTGAAAATGGAGAGCACAAAATATTAGCAAGATGTTAAGATAAAATGCTGAAGAGAGAATTTTGCATGAGGAAGCTTCAAAGGAAAAGCTCCCCAGAACAAAATCTAGTCGGTGTATGAAGGTAAATGTGTACTTGTTCTAATGTCGAATAAAGAAGACAAGGCAATGAATACACAAACATTTGGATCATTTTTTTCTCCTCCCTACACTGATATTTTTCCATGCTCCATAGGAAAAAAAGAGCACTGCAAATACCCACTATTCATTATATTACCTGGACTTTCTAGCTGGTGGCAGGAGAAGGAAAATTAAGAATTTCAAAAGCAGAATATGACAATCAACTTGTCACCATTCTAATTGGAAGAAAACAAAGAGCAGTGTGCAAGATATCAATAAATTGGATAAAATTATTCTGTCTATATCAACTAGTAAAAGTCGTTGAAAGATCCAACACATATAATTTAATCAATAATCACTCATGAAATTTGACAAACATGAATACCTCTTACATTTTGGAAAAACTAATAGTGATTAACACATTGGACCACCAGTTCTAAGGTACTTTTTCCCTCAAAATAAACATTTGGACAAGAACAGTACATAATGCAATCATGGGGGATAGATTTAGCCACTAACCATCAGGACTTCCTAAAGGAGGTACACCATGACCACCAGCACCCATTCGCAGGATAATTGTTATAGAAGGATTTATGAATGCATGTTGACTTCTGCGTATCTGAATAAATAATAAAATATGTTAATCAGAGAATATATTGGGTTCACCAATTTTCAACAAATGAACAACCCCAGAGTTAAGCATAGTGAAAGTATGTACCTCATCAATATCTCCAAAAGGTATGACCACCTATGGGAAAAGGTAACATTAAGAAATGTAAGATGCAACAACTTAGGAACCACCAACAATGGCAAATGATGTGGTCAATGTGATTGAATATGTTATTCCACATTAAAGTGGATGCATGTGGAAGGAAGAGATGATAATGTACGCAAACATAAGCAAAATGATCAACAGCTGAAAGACAAACCAGGCATGTTATGCCCAGATTCAATTTGCTCTTACAGAAATGAGAAATTTGCATAACAAAAATAGCAGATTCTTGACAAGCTTGACTGCTCGCTTTCCAATTGTGCAACCTTATCATTGATATAAACTCCAACAGACCAATAAAATATCAACTAACATCTAAAGAAAGTTTCTAGGTATGGACAACAAAAGTTTAACCATTACTTGTACCACACAAAAAATTACCGCAGAAGCACAGTGAGTGTTAAATTTCAAAACACCAAAAGCACATCATATTGCTGTTATTAATGGGATTAACATTGTCAAATATAAAAAATGGAAGTCAGAGTTACTTTTTAATCACATGAACATGATAAGGCAAAAAGTATCACAGCACGTTATGACAAAAGTATTACACAATTTTTGGGACTAGACCTGCTATTATCGCACCTAGATTCTTAACTGTCACTCTATGCATATGTATGTATATATACATATATCTTAGAAAGCATTTGCCCAAGATTCAGGTTGAATGACGTGTGTGTGTGTATGTGTGTGTATATATATACACACATACACACACACACGTC
>JANKYE010000007.1:7430043-7440306 GCA_032467995.1 Erythroxylum dillonii | reverse complement strand
GTTTATCTAAGTAAAAGACTTGGAAATAATATTAGAAAAAGTATTGTTTTCATAAAATATCTAAAACAAATAACTTACTAAAAGAATATTGCTAGGAATAGAAGTAAAATTCTTAAAGCATAGGAAACGACAGAGCAAAAGTCTAATGAGACTAAAATTTAAAAGTAAACTTTTCTATAGTTGGAATATAAGAAGACTATAAATCATAAAAAGTAATATCTTTGAAAGCTTTCCATTTCCTTGAAATAATTTTGAACTTTTATTATATAAGCTACCAGCATAGTTGAAAGTATTTTTTTTCATTGGTCAATATTAAGTGTTTTGAAACATGAAGAGGAAAGTGTATCAGTTAAAGAATTTAATATGATGATCAAAGTATATTTAAGTTACTCATTAATATTACTATCTATTGTCAACGCCATGTGTCACATTAAAGAGAAAATAGATAATATTGTCAATATTTTTGATAGGTATGAGTATCTATAGGGGGGGGGGAAAAAAGAAGAAGAGATAAGAGTCATATTCTTCTGCTAAAGATAAGAGCATATAAATTCTTTTTATATTCTCAGCATATCATCACCAAGAATGATGCCACAATATGCAAACAATTGCAGAATGGAAAATGAGATGAACAGAATAACCTTCATTTGTTTAGAGAACACATTGGAGTGGAAGCATATATGCCATGTAGAGACATACATGCGGCCATGGTACAAGAAGGACCTCTCCAGGGCACATGAAAAACTACGTTCAACAACCTGAAACAAACAAAGTTAGTGAATGCTTGGTATGAGCCAAAACGGAATTGTTGATAAATGTAAAATATTTCCTCAAATGAGAATGCAACTTGCCTCATCTGGAAGAAGATCAAAAATTGTTTGTAAAGGACCAGGCTTTTGGTAAACCACAGTAGGCCCTGGTTTATCTAAAGAAATCCTCCTTCGATTAGCTCCAGAGTAGCCATTCATTACCCTGTCAACAACATTCGAAGCCAGGCAGTTCAATTAATGGTATTTAACTATATCATCAAGATATTATTAATTTTTAAGAACAGGAATTCAGCCACATGGGCTTAATTTAGATTTAAGTCCCCAAATTGAGTGGTAGGCTCATTTACATTCCCCACTAATTTTTGGAACAATGAAGACAGATATACATATAATCTATAATGTACATAAAAGTCTGTATACATAAGTTATTTGAAAAGGATAAAACAAAAGCCTACCTGGTGGAATTTACAGAGACTTTTAAAGTTTTTATATTGAGGCAAACCTGACAAGAAATATCAAAGTAACATTACCCTCCTTAAGAAACAAAACGGGAAAATAGAAGATGTGAAGATAGGAAATAAAAGTTCTAATGACAGTGGGTAATGATTTCACAAACAAAACTCACCTGCCCTGATGGACTATCTAATGTGTGCCATATTGCACCACTTTGACCTTCACTATCAACTGTAACAGTTACAGAACCAAGAACAGCACTCTTCCATATTATATCCCAATCATATATTGTTATATTAATCTGCCACAGAAACATAAATATACTTTATAAGGAGCCATCGGACAAAAAACTTCATAGTCATATATGCTTGATACTAAGATGACCAGTGAAAGACACAGTTGAGGTCCGAATGCATTATCTGATTACTTTTGTTATCTGGCATAAATGATAAGCATCATAAACTTTTTAAAAAATAACAAATCAAAATACTTTGAATATGAACTACTCTTAGAGACATGACTTATGAGTAGCTGAACAACTGGAACAGAGAATGTCTAGAAATTGACCAGTTCTCAATATTGCAGGCACCAATCCTATATGTTAACGACAAAATGTGAATATAGAAAATTATGATGTTTACCTGCACAGGAAGCTCGTCAACAGAAAAATTGAATTCTTCTCCCCACATAGGATTTCTTGAACCAGGTACCATTGAGCTGTCATAGCAACAGAGACAAATTATAGAGTGGAACAACTTAACTTGATACAGAAGGCATAATCAAGCATCTGACAAGGAAAATAAAAAAAGAGCACATCAACCACTTAGAATTTTAAATTCTGTTAGAATTCCAATGTCACTAAGGGAAAATTTTCCACATTGTGTCAAACAATATGCCAGAGTATCCTATACCGTAGCTCCATCCTTGGCTCTCAAATACATGAATTTGTATCACATAATCCTGGATCCAAAGAAAGTTCACCAAATGGGAAACAATAGACTCTACCAGACAACATAAGCCAAAATGGTGGGCTGTGATTAAACCAATGATCACTAGCACCAGCCAGAGCACAATGATTGTTTCATTAGTTATTTCTCTAAAAGGTAGATGTAAGATCAAATTCCAGATATGATTTTTGAAAACGATGGTTCTACCAAACCCTAGAATTCCCATTCTCACATCAGTTGCAAGTTTCAAATGCTAATAAAAATACGTAAGAAGAATGAATGAACTAACCTGAATCGCTTTTCTGAACCACAAGTAATGATAGCGTAAGGATCTGATGTTCCATTTAAATTTGCAGCGATAAGATTCTTAGCTGCCAACAATTCCAACTGAAAAACAAAGCAGAACCAAACTTATCACCAAATCATGGCCAACCTCACTGCCAACAAATAAATAGGAACAGGCAGAAGCCTTAAACAATATAATTTTTCTAAAACCAATAAGAGTAAATAAATATGTGAATGTCAGATATAATTTTTCTAAAACCAATAAGAGTAAATAAATATGTGAATGTCAGATCAAAAGGGTAAAGGTCCAGAGATACCTTGATTAGGTAAGCAGAATTGGCTTGTGAATCTCCTTTAAATAGTCCTATCTACAAAATAAGTGCAGAACTGCATGTCAAAGAAGTGGAAAATTACTCCATGAAATGACTAGCACACAGTATTGACTGACCAAAATAAAATTAGGCTAAGAAACTCAAAATATGATGAGAGAAAATTTGACTTCATCAATACAATCATTACCAGATAAAATCAGGTAGCATATTCAACACATAAGCAATTAAGTAGCAAATACACAAAATTAAAGTTGGGCCTGTTCAAGTAAGTTGTTAACAGCTGTTACCTATCATTTTCACTCAAGTTGTCATCTTCAAGAAAAAGAAAAAAAAAAAAAGAGAAAGAGAGGGGGAAGGAACACCATTGTCAATAGTGTTAAAGTCAGGAGATTTAATGATTACAATTAACTGTGACTATATCAACTCTTCCTACATATAAAGAAAAATAAAAATCTGTAACTTGTATCAACAGTAAACTTTCTCATAAATATAATACACTTTTTAACTTCAATGATTCATACTCTTTCTAGTACTCTGTAAAACTACAGTCATCTATATATGGAAGATATCAAGTACTTATTGCCAAAATTGTGGAAGTCTGAAAATGATGAAAGTACAAATGATTCATGACTCCCAAAATTAAAACAAAATGATCAATCATCAAACACAAGGACTTGGAAATATGCTTTTTATGCAGAAAATTTTTCATCTAAATAATTTCATCATTTTCACATTTAAAAATCAATCGGAAGCACATGGTTTCTTGGTAACTAATTCATTTTACATGAAAAGTACTCTTGAAGAAGTTAATTTTCTTAGACCCAAACAATTTATAGGATCTAGGACAACCACCATTTATCATTTTTTATCGTGGCTTAATATAAGTCGTGGGTCAACAAGGGGCCACTCCACCCTGGCAGATCAACATCCAACCATAAAGAACTTTCCCTTTAGTATTTTGGCTACTACTTACAAACTAGCATTCATTCATATTCACCATTAAACTCGCAATTCTGGTCAATGATCATTCTAACCACCGTCAGCCTGCATCTAAGAACAGTCGAGCTACCGACATCCCCCACTCCTCCACTCGCACAAACACAATCTATCGACCACGACCACCGAAATAAATAAACGCCCTCGTGACAACCACTACCCTGTTGAGCAGTAGTTGCCAGCAAAGTCAACTATAAACAAGCACTCACTACCCGTCAGTACATTGTTTTACTCACACAAACTACTTGATATTATCCTCTAGTAATACCAAAACCACGTTAATCAATTAATTTAATCACGTTCCTAACAAAATTAAGCTATTTTTTGGTAACTAAACCGAAAATTCTTTAAAGCAACAAAAACATAATATCTCGGCATGCTATAAGACCATGGAAGCAGAAAAAGAAAAGATTGCAGTCTTTTTTCAGTAAAAAAGAAGAAAAAGTGAACCATTCATTCAGTATATAAAAAAAATATATATCACAACGAACAGAAAAGAAATTTCATAAAGAAAATAAAATATAAAAGAACAAAACCGAATGACCTTGTCTCTGTCATCAATGCCATCCCCAGAATTACCGGAACTCTCCAGAATCTGCGATCGATCACCGTAGAGACCTCCTCCACCACCGCCCGAGTAAGCGAAAAACCAATAAGCCGCCATGACGAAGGCCGCCGCTGCCATCATCACTTTAAACTCCCACCAAGACGGCACCAGAAACTCCATGGCCATCTCGACCACAATCGCCACCTCCACCATCTCCCCCTCTTAGTCAGCGAATTTGAGAGTGAGAGAGAGGGAGATACAGATAATTAGTGGTGTAGCAATGGAGGGAGCGAGTTGAATCGTGAACAAAAAAGCAGGAGCATTTCTAGAGAGGGAGAACGTGAGTGCGTAGGTAGAGAGAGAAAACATTGGTTGGACCGCACCGTTGAGGGAAGATTTAGAAACTAACGACAGCGGTGGACTGAGACATCAAGAAAATTTCGGAATTGGTCTTGAGAGAGTGGTGCATTTACGAGGGTGTTGGTTGGTATGGACTTGTAATTTTGGACATGATTAGAGGGTTGAATGGAGTTTGGAAGTTGTTAAGTTTTAACGCCTTGGAAAGAAACGTTACTCTACGCATGAAAAAAGAGAACGAAGTTTCCATTTTTTTTTTTTTTGTAAAGTAATCTCCTAATTTATTATATGACTTTTTCTGAAGACTAAATTGCATAATCTTTCGCCTAAAACTTGGGCCAGACTTTTGCTCTCTCCACAAAATCTATTCAACTCAAGTAAAGATCAGTTTAAGTATGAATGATTTAAAAGTACCTTCCCGTGATTGAGCCCTGTAGAGAAAAAATTGCATGATCTCTTGAATTGTCTTTGTCATGAATGTAGTCGTTGAGTACGCGGGCAGAAGGAAAAACTCCAACCCCCAACCAACGACACTTTTTAAGATAAAATAGTACGACTGCTCCAAATTTTCACCCTGACTGTGAAATTAATTAAAGAACAACAAACGCGTTTAACTTAAAAGTTCCATCGACAACAAACGTATTGCATTGGGCTTGTCCTGTCCCACTTTGCATCAGGGTCAACACGTTCTTGGCCCTTCTCAATCGACAACCTACCTACATTAGATAGTGGCTTAAGCAATCGACAACCTACCTCCATTAGTTAGTCAAACAAACAGTCGAATCTCAAAAGTGGTGTTGATTTCTTGCACAGTCCGTCCGTCTACATGATAGTTAAAAGGGCCTGTGGCTCCAGATTCATATTGTAAACTGAGAAGAAAAAGAAACGATACGCGTGCCTAATGGTACTGGGAAATACGTTAACGTCACAAACAAATATTTCATTCAATCTAAGGGTCCAAATTAATCAAGACAACAACATAGCATAGGGTGCACCATCAAAACTCCTAGACATCAAAGAAACAATTCACATAATTCGGGACACAATCTATGAAGCATGCCAAATAACTGGCAAAGGGTCTTGTGTATTTCAGAATTACTTAACATCAATTTAAGTTTCACTAGAAAAGCAAAAAACTCAATGCTTGCAACATTGTATCTCCCATGAACAAGCGATCCAGAGATTTGCGAGAGGTAATCTAGACCCCATCAACGCCAACATCCAGAAGATCTTTTCTTTTTTTATTAATTGTGGCGGATGAAAACCTCTCATAGAGGAGTCAGTCCCTTTCAGCTCGGACCTGCATGAGATGCTTCATTATTGATATATTTTATCACAAACTAGCTCGAAATGACTAATGCAAATGGGAAATAAGAATCGGAGACCAATGTGATTTCAATTGCTAAACAAGGAGACAAGTACCTTATTGGGCGACCCTGACCTTGATCTTGACCTAGACCTTGACCTTGACCTAGACCTAGACCTAGACCTAGATTTTTCCCTGCATACGCGAGTATTAAATTATGTTAGAATACTAAAACTAAAGATACACAACAAACAAGATAATAAAAGCACAGAGGGTGAATCATATATAGTCCAGATCTGAGTACCTGGATGCCTTAACAGGTGTAGGAGATCTAGACTTTGAACGTGATCTAGAAACAGAACGTTCCAATGATCTGTTGTAAAATCAGGGCAGTAGATATTGACATAGAATGACCAGAAGGGATAATATTTTTACTACAAACAATTGAAAATCTACCTTCGATCCCTTCGTGGACTTCTGCTTCTGCTACGGCTTCTACTTCGGCTCCTTGACGGGGAACGCTCATACTTCTTCACCTATACAAGTACACATCCAAAATTAACCAGTAAGTTGGAAATCAACCTACATTAGAAGCACTTAAACATCACTACTATAAAACGCGTAATGATCTATGATCACTCTACACATTACCATCTTGACTCAAAAGCTTGTATTGTATTGTTTAAAAACATGTAAACCCCTTCCTTTCCCTTTAACGGGATAGAACATGGCGGCTGAGAGTGTTGACTAATCTTTATGGGAGGTATCCACCAATTAGAACTTTTTGTATGTTAGATGTGTATACATAGCAAAACAATTTCAATACTTCAACTCAAACTATCAAAATGCTCCATCAAATAGTTAGTTACCCGTATTAAAGCTCTTGCCCATGGATTTCTGAACTCAGTGTCGTCAAGTTTTCGAATCTAGTAACAGAAGCACAACGGCAGTCATTAATACAACTTACATCATATTATTGTTATTTCAATTAGTTTTACTGTCTTTTGGTTTACGGAGACGTGAAATAACTTACAGCATACTTCATGTCATCATAGTTGGTATAGTCAACAACGCCAAAAGTCCCTGAACGTATGGGAGAAAGAATATTAATTTCAGTATGAAAGAGCACGCACTGCATCTTGTGTCCAAAGCACTAAAAGTTAATGCAAAGTGCCAAGCTGGAGTACAGTAGGAGCAGATGGGAGGGGTCAAATGATGGATAAGTGTAAAGGGCATACCATCACTGTCACGAGAAACTTCAGCAAAACATACATCGCCTGCTTTCCGCATATGATCCTGCAAGCATTTTATAAGTAAGTATGAAGTAAAGCAATTGATAAAACCTACTAGAATCATTACGGTGTATGAAACCTTCAAATCTTGCCACGAAGCAGAAGAAGGAAGCCCACGGACAATAACTGCAGAATAGATAAGTGCATTAGAAAAGTTTTTGGAGTCCAATAACAAATTGCAGTCTCATGGCATTGAGTAAAGATAACATTTTTCACAATGCATGATGTAAGTATTATCCCGTTACTTCAAATAAGAACATATTCTCCAAACAAACCTCGATATTCAGAATGGCGTGATACACCATACCGACCTGCACCGCCGCCGCCGCCGCCGCCACCGCCGCCGCCACCGCCACCGCCATAACCACTACGACGATCACTTGAAGGTTGGCCTCTACCACCATGGGCCAGTTCAACCTGCATTGGAAAACAATGAGAACCAATATGAAAAGGCACAAATATAGAGCATGGTAGTGATTTGAACCAATAAGTACCCTTAAACGGCAGCCATCAAAGTTATAACCATCACGGCCCCTGATTGCATCTTCAGCATCCAGAGTATTCTCAAACTGCAGCATTGTTAGAAAATAAGTTCCTCATGATATTATATTCTATCTCTCTCCCTCATGATAATCTCCCTCTCTATCTCTCTGTATATGCACGCAGTAATGTACCAAAAGATTACTTTTACCTCAACAAAACAATAACAAGGGGGACGAGGAGGAATTTTCAACTCAATATCCAGTATCCGGCCATACTACACAAAAGAGAATATACGGGAAGATAAGTCACACTTCTACTCAACCACTGTGTGTAAATGCAAGAAAATGCCAACCATAAAAAGAACAGCCAATCACAACATAATATATTAGACTGACACACTGAATCTGTGAAATAAGGGCATTGCCAATTCACTTAAAGGCACAAATTATAAAGTTCAGCTTAATAAAAAAGTTCCCCATTTACTAAAATCAAACCTTGTAGAACAAATCTTCAACTTCTCGTTCTCTTATATCTGATGGCAGATTACCAACATAAATGGTCCGAGAAAAGCGACTACTCATTTCTGAGACAAGAAAAAACCTTCACTGAGAGAGACATTAAACCAAGCAAACATAATAAGATCTCTTGTACCAATAAAATGACTCTTATGTAACGTTCCTGTTCCATTTATCATCAGCATATACCCTGACGATAAGAAATGTACAGCAAAACCAAAAACTATGAAGCAAACCATGTGAGCAATCCTCCATCAGAGCTGTGCTCCATAAGCTCCACTGCTTATTTGCTCCACTATGCTCCAAAGCTATAAAAAGATGCTCCGAAGCTATAATAAATTTGAAATATATAATGCTCTCCCCATGCTCTCCTCAAATTTTGCAGACGTATAGTTCTTCTGAGGTGTGAGCAAGAACCTCCAGTTATAATAAAAAATACCCATTACTCCACCCTGATCCTCCTACTCCCACTCCCACTCTATATCCCTATGTATCATTCCAAAGCTCTTATTTGTCCAAGCGCTTGTCATCTATCATAAAGAAAGCATTTATGTCATGGCAGGGGTCAGGTGAAATTTGACATGTAGTCATGCATTTACCTTACTCAGATCTCTTTTTTAATAACACAATTGAAGATAACCCTGCAAAATGACGTTTAACACTCTATCTCCTCAGTTTGTCAAAAAGTGTAACAGTGCAGGAACTCACTTTTACACAGAGAAATTGGGATATATGAACTCGGTATCTCTGAACGGAAATCTAAATTTTCATGAGAAACAAACTCTATCTGACGGTTTCCTTCCAGAGTTTGATAAAGGGGAGCAGTGGTCCAACTCACGTTTTCCAGTTTAAACTAATGGGTAACGAAGATTAGCAACCGAGTATCTACATAGACTAATTAGATTCAAACACGTTATAACAAGCAATCAGCTGTTTCTACTTTCTACCTAAATTTAAGCATCTACATGGAAGTTGGTATTGATGGGCGATAAAGACATTTACAGCTAACCGGAAAGGGGTATGGCATAGAAATGAAACCCATCTGAGAATTTAAGCGCACCATACAAATTCCCAACCTCAATCCAGATTTCTTCAATAAATAATGAAAGGCGTGGAATTTTTTGGTAGTATAAGAAGGCAAACAAACAAAAAACCCTAAACTAAATATAGATGAAATTAGAGATTTTATAAGTTGAAATTGTACCCAAGCTTAGTGATTGTACAGTTGAGAGAAGTGTATCCAACCGGGCATGCAGACGGCGATGATGATGTAGTTTCCACAACAGCGTTTTCTCTAGGGCTGTCCTCGTTTTGGGTCTTTGGCTTTTCGGCTCTCCTTCGATAAGTCTAAGAGAGAAAGAACGTAACCAACGAGGGAAAAGAGAAATATTATATACATAATGAATGATAATATCAGAAAAATAGATTTGGGAACTGTTCTCTATTGAGACCCTAACGGCATCGTATGGATGGACTTTTGACCCATTGGATTTCAACTGTCTTTCTGAAGCCTATAGTAGAACTAGTCCTACTACTATAGCCTTATTCTTATTAATATAATATATCATTAATATAATTGATATCTTAATTTATAAAAATTAAATTATGAATTCACAATGATGATAAGTAAATTACATTATAAATAGTAAAATTAAAAATAAATTCTTTTCAATTATAAAAAAAGATTGGTATTGTTGAATAATTTAAAAATATTATTTTTTGTCTAACATTGGAAAACAGAAGGAAAAGGAAACGAAATCATACATGTAAAAAAAAATCATATTTTCATATGTACGTATAAGCTTTATCTTTCTACTTGCATATTATGGTTTTAGATTCTTTGCCCTTGAGATTCCCTACATTGTTCTATCTTTAAGTTTGGGATATTGGCAAAAAAGGTAATTGACTTCATTGGTTGTTTATGTCATGAAAATTGTATATTTATGGTGTTATTTGATGGAAATAGAGAATAAATCTTAC
>JANKYE010000007.1:7345745-7356441 GCA_032467995.1 Erythroxylum dillonii | reverse complement strand
CATGTAAATACATTCAGCAAAATGCACTAGAAATACAAAACAATTACTTGCAAATTGTCTTTCTCCCTATTCTTTCAACCAGTCACAAATCTGTGAATAGTCCTTTTTCATTGTGCATAATTTTTTTTTCTTCTAATCAATTTTTTATTTGTAATTTTGGATGAACTCAACGTAATTTTAATAACATCCACACAAATCGATAATACTTAGAAAGTGATTGGATATTTAGACAGGGATAGAGGAGGCGATGTCAAAGGAAGAAACCGGTTCGACAGATGGTGGCTCACGCGCTGTCACATGGAAACAACGTCTCCAACTGGGTGGCGCGTTCAAGTCACACGCTTGAAATCTAACGACCGGATTTGGAGGGATGGCTGATCGACACCGGTAAAGTCTTGTAAAGGAGAAGGTGAGAAAATTTCTCTAACAAATATATCACCCACGTAATCCGTGCATTGCCTCACGATAGGGCAGAAAACGAAATTAAAAAAAAAAACTAAAGAAGAGACCCCGAAATTCGACTAGGCTTTGATACCATGAGAATGAGTTTTCTGCGTATTTCTATTAGAATGATACTACAAGTATTTATAAGGAATGCATAGGTTAAACTAGGAAAGTAATTCCTATAATCATGCTAAAATCCCTACGACTATGTTATTTACATTAACTGTATAATCCTTATGATTACGTTAACTACTATATTTGTAACAAGCTTGATGTGAATAACACATGGTGAAGTATATCAATAATGAAGATCACCATATGGGCTTAATTAAAAAGCTTCTTGCCAATGAAATTGTGAATTCACTTTATAACTTGTGCTCATTTGGTTTTATCCGATCTAAACACGATCATTGTTTATTTATGAAATATATGATAGCTGTTTTATAACTTTTCTAGTCTATGTAAACAATATTCTTATTACACGTTCATCTGAGTATGACATAGCTGCTGTTAAGCGTTTCTTAGATGCCAATTCACCATTAAAGATTTGGTGAATGCCAAATACTTCTTGGGATTCGAAATACTGCTAGTACCTCAATTAACCAGCGAAAGCACTCCATGGATATCATAAAAGATGTTGGTTTGTCTAAATGCTAAATCAACTCTATTACCTGCAGGAGTTAAACTCATGCATAATGGAGGTTCTTTGCTTTCTAATCCAGAAAGATATAGACGATTAATTGGTTTATTATTTTATTTTGTTTTATAAGACCTGATATCACACTTGTTGCTTTAACACGTAATTCAGTAGAGTTGTGAAGCACGTCCTGAGGTTACACGACTTGTCAAACGTCCGTAACATGAGTTTGGAACGACAAGGTTTCTTTTCTCTTATAGTGACATGAGCAAAGATGGCATGTAATGATCCATCAGAAATGAGTGAGCTTGTTGCTTGGTGAGGTCAAATACCGGGAATACTGTATCAGAAATACGAAATTTGCTGCTTATTCACAGTAAAATTTGCTGCTTATAAATTTGTTTTTTGGATTAAACTAGAAACTACAAAACGAAGTTAAGCTCAGATTTCCCTCAAGTCAAGCATGCTGTGAAACACTATCATATTTACAACAAATATGAAACCAAAAATTGGATAAATCACTTACAAGATGAGCATTGAGCTTTTTCCCCTGAAATATTGTTTTCTTTGATATAAAATTTTGGAGAGTTATAACATTCAAATATATATTTTTTATTCAAAATTTAATACTTCCTTCGATTCATAATAAGTGTTGTTTTAGAGAAATTTTAATTATTCAAAATAAGTGTTGTTTTTTACTTTTTATGCATATTTATAATTTTACTTCCAAAATTACCCCTTAATTTCTCTCACATCTTAATTACACAGATTATATTTTTAAGATACTTTAACATGTAATTAATAAGGGTATATCAGATATTTTATTAACTTTTTTATAATTATGAATCGAAAGGAGTAATAAGTAAAAGGATTAGTTTAACACAAAATTTTAGTTATTTTAAGACTCAGGCTCGTAATAATTTAACAACTTCAAGCTAATGATAAATAGAGCCCTCTTTTAAGTAAAAACTTGTGTTACCTTAAAATTGGAGCTCATAATCTTAAGTACAAGGGATTGTGACTACTTTGACTAGCTTCGGAGCCGTCTTCCAGTCATAAATCAAGGACAGGCAGGAAAACGTGGTATGGTTTCTAAGGCCAAGTATCATTTAACACGACACCAGAGCTACGAGGGTGAGCAGCTCGGTGGACATGTGTGACATTGCGTGAATCAGTCCTAAGGACTGTTCATTGATACCTCCTCAAACTACGCAATACGTACTTTGAAATCGACCCGACAGTATTGCACATAAATGTGATGAACTCAAGGTCTTCCACTTGTACTGATTAGTGAATTTTCTTCGTATTAACTTTACATGTTAAATTCCTATCGACAGAATTATAGGTGAATTCGTAAAAGTTAAGGAAATTAGATTACTCGAAGTATATATAATATAATTTGTAGAACTTATGAAAAATGAAAATTTATGTACATATATAAACCCCATTATTTCACCGGCTAGACATATTGGCGTTCCCTGCTCGTCTTTCTGCTTCTCTCCCTCTTCTGTGGTCGAAACTGAAACTAAGACAAAACAAAAACCAACAGAAACAGCAGTAGGCAATGGCTCTCAAGTTCAATCCTTTGGTCTCTCAATCCCCAAAGTTGCCTTCTTTTCCTATACCTCCAATGGCCAGCGTCAGATCTCCCAAGTTCTACATGGCTTCCACCCTCAAGTCCGGGTCCAAGTGAGCACCTTTCTCCTCTGGTGTTCTTCAATGCTCCTTGTTTTCTTTCTTTTTATTGTTTTGTGTGAAAAGATGGTATCTTTGCGTGTTTCTCTTATTTTGGAGGTCAGCTTGGATCTGGGTTTTTTCTTTCTTTTTCTCGTGATATTAAGCTTTGGCTTCATTAGTTGCGAGACTCGCTTATGATCCTCTTGTTTCATGTGTTCAAACAAAATTACTCTTCTGGACTTCTAGTTGATTCCGTTTAAGTTCTACAAATGTATTTCCTCGGACTCTTGCTTTCTCATTATTTGATTCAATCTCGTTTATTTTATTTTCTTTGCAAAAAATTTGTTTGATCAAACTGATTTTTCTCCGTCTTGAAGTTTCATTCGACTGGGGTCCCTATAGGCGAAACGATTAAGATGACTTCCACATTTCTACATTCCTTACCAACTTTTGGGTTTTACCTGTTGAATTCTCAAGTCCTATTGCAGAGTTGTTAAGAAAAGTATTGCTTTCTTATTCTGTTCGCCAAAGTTTTTTTTCTCGCTAGTTTGTACGCGAAACCATTTACCCTCCGAGCAAGAGAGATACTGGTTATATTCTTTAAGTTATTATTAATATATATTATAGTTTTCCTCGTTACTTTTTAGGTATACGAAGTCAGAATTCTTGTGGTTTTCGTGTTGGTGGCAGATATTGCCTGCTTTACAGATCGCGTGTTTGGCCTTGTTTTGAGCTATTAATATATGGAACCAATTTGGCATCCAAAACAATTTCGAAGAATCAAATCCGATACCGAAGAAACTAAACGGCTTTTATTGTTTTACCAGAAATTAAATGGAACCAATTTGGCATGCAACTCGTTTAGGATCAATATTTTCAGTGGTTGTGGTTTCCTGGTCAGTTCTGTTGTCTGTGGGATTTTCTATGCAATCATGGCTTTTTGTTTCTTCTTGCCGTCTTTTTTGCTGGAATCCACGTTGGATGTTTTCATTAGGGTTAATTGTCGCTGTGCAAAAGGTTTCAAAATTCAATTCACTTCCCTTCTTTGTTTCTGTGTCTTCTTGCTTTTACCTTTTTGAAACTTTGGATTCTTCTTCAGAAGTTTTTCAGTGTCTGAACATAATTTGCACCGATATTATATCCATAAACAAACAAATAAACGGCAGGTTTGATAAAGTGGTTGAAAGTTTTCAGAGGCTTGTGACTTTTGCTGATATCTACATCTTTCTATGCCTTGAATTTGAGGGCTGCATACTTGTCCACCTGTTGTGTGCTCTAATTAGTTAGTTATCTAGTTCTGTCTGTATTTGAACTGCTTGAGTGAGGCGTGTCTTTATCCTAGTTTGGTCATCTTGTTTCTCAAAGCTTGTCGCAATTCTCCTGTCATAACATGCTTTCAGAATTGTGAACAGTATCTATCTTCTATTTGTCATTTGTTCTTCCGTATTTCCTTTCAGGTCACCATTGTGAAAAGTATCCATTACGTAACAATTGATCACGTGATTTTTAAAATTCCATTTTGTCCATTAGATAAAAATGATTATCATTGGTTGCTGAATTGCTTTTTCACTTCCTACTCCTATTTTTATTAATGTGGTTGAAGTACGATATTTGAGTTGGTAAAAGTGGTTTGGATACTTCAATGACAGATTTCTTTACTTCTTATTTTCTAGGTGATGAGTCCTTGACTTTTTTCCTTGAGATAGCAGCTGTTTGTCAACGTATTGGTCTTCTTTACCTAGGAAAGAATTCTAATCAGAAAATAGTTTTATAAACTTGAGATTTCACTTTTAATCTTGTAGCCCTCAATTGGTTTGCTTTCCATTTAATCTCAACATTGGTTGCAGAAATTTTACTGAAAAAAAGGTTTAATTAATGAAGTTATAATCATCAATTGTAATATTGCACTTTTCTTGGCAATCTTTGTAATATGAAGTATGATGTTTATAATCATCAATTGTAATATTGCACTTTTCTTGGGAATCTTTGTAATATGAAGTATGATGTTATTTTTCTCCTTTGAATTAACTTAATGATCCTTACATTGGCTCCTCAGGTGGGACTAGTTCAAGTTTGTGAGGCCAATAAATCCTTTTCACACTGAAGATTTACTGGCTATGTTCCTAATCTTGAATTATGATTTTCATTCAACCAGTTTGGTGTGCTTTAGTGCGATCAAACATTTGCTGTATATGCACTTTAATTCTATTCCGGCTAGTTCATCATTCGAATGGATCAAGGGAGTGCTAGATTGTAAATAAAGCTCACATGAGAATAATTTGTCATGCAGATACATTGACTAATTTGTTGGTTTAAAAAAAATATGTTGTCGTAGTTTCTGCATGCTCATAGAAGCATTATGCATGAAGGAGTATCTACTCCATTGTAAACTCATTTTGAATGGTTATCTAAAAAATGCTGACATTTTCTGTTTAATGCAGGGAAGTTGAGAATCTCAAAAAGCCTTTTATGCCTCCCAGAGAGGTACATGTTCAAGTTTCTCATTCAATGCCACCCCAAAAGATCGAGATCTTTAAATCTCTAGAAGACTGGGCCGAGCTGAATATCTTGGTTCATCTTAAGCCAGTTGAGAAGTGTTGGCAACCACAGGATTTTTTGCCGGATCCTGCTTCTGAAGGATTTGACGAGCAAGTCAAGGAGCTCAGGGAAAGAGCAAAAGAGATCCCAGATGATTATTTTGTTGTTCTGGTTGGGGACATGATCACAGAGGAAGCGCTACCTACTTATCAAACTATGTTGAATACCTTAGATGGGGTTCGGGATGAAACAGGTGCAAGCCCGACTTCTTGGGCAATGTGGACAAGAGCTTGGACTGCTGAGGAGAATAGGCACGGTGACCTTCTCAACAAATATCTGTACTTGTCTGGGCGTGTGGACATGAGGCAAATTGAGAAGACAATTCAATATTTGATTGGGTCAGGAATGGTAAGATCCTTGCTTAACTTGATTAGTTTCTTCTGAGTTTTCAAAGTAACCAATACAAAATGAAGATGCTTATACCCATACAGGGGCACAAAGTTGTTCCGCCTTGAAGGTTAGGCAAAGATTGATTTTACTTGCTGGTTGGAAGTTGTTTCATCTAGTATATAGTTCATTCCTTTTTGCTATTGCTTTGTCATCTGTTAGAAAACCTAGTCTACCAATGACAATTTTTTGTTAAAATCGACATAAAAAATATGTATACTGTATACTCTTTCATTTCCCTCAGATTGTAGTTCGTGCATTCCCTAATGTCGCAGAGCACCGTTTATAAGGTTATACCTTCATTTGAGCTATTGAAATGGGTGTTCCCCACACTTCATGCATATTAGAAAGTTATTTGAGCATCTTTTCTTCTTTATATAATCCATCACAATTTCATACACTCATTCTTCTCATCTGATTCCTTTTAAATAAATTTTATCATAGGATCCACGGACAGAAAACAGCCCCTACCTTGGGTTCATCTACACTTCATTCCAGGAAAGGGCAACTTTTATCTCCCATGGGAACACTGCGAGACAAGCCAAGGAGCACGGAGACATGAATTTGGCTCAAATATGTGGTACAATTGCCTCAGATGAGAAGCGCCATGAGACTGCCTACACAAAAATAGTGGAGAAACTCTTTGAGATTGATCCTGACGGAACTGTTCTGGCTTTTGCTGACATGATGAGGAAGAAGATTTCTATGCCTGCACACCTGATGTATGACGGCCGAGATGATAATCTATTTGAGCACTTCTCAGCTGTCGCCCAGCGGCTTGGAGTCTATACTGCAAAAGACTATGCAGATATACTAGAGTTCTTGGTGGGAAGGTGGAAAGTGGAGGACTTAACTGGACTTTCAGGTGAAGGACGAAAAGCGCAGGACTACGTATGCGGGCTACCTCCAAGAATTAGAAGGCTGGAAGAGAGAGCTCAAGGAAGGGCAAAGGAAACACCAACCATTCCTTTCAGCTGGATTTTTGATCGAGAAGTGAAGCTTTAAGTGTCTAATGAAAGCGAACAGAAAAAAAAAAAACAATTTGCTCTGCTTCATGCTGTCCTTCTTTCTGAATCAAAATGCAGGGTAGGAATTTGCTTGGTGAAATATCCAGTTTACTCTTTTAATTTGTTTAAAGGGTGGAGTTGGTTGTAGAGTGAGGAGTTCTGGGTGAGGTGTAGATACAGTTGTTTCTTGTGTGTTGGGTCTTATGAGAAGGCATATGGGGGCAGCTGTGGTTTTGCTGTTGTGTTCTCTCCAAGTCGTCTTCTTGTCGCAGGTTTGCAACTTGTACTAGTGTAAGCCGAGTAATCCTTATGTGGCAATTTTGATGGTGATGCTAGTTTGCACCATCCAACCTGCCTTCTTATGGCTTCTGGATGTCAAGTCCTTAGTAATGTGCAAAACTAGAGTTTACCAAAGGTGAAACATAAACTATACCCATAAATCCTAAAACCAATCCGATGACAAAAAAGAGGCAAATAAACTAAATGCTCTTTCTATAATAATAATTAAAATTTCCTTTTATAATATTAAATATCTGTTAATAATATTTGAATCGTGATTAAATGCTATAAAATATTAAGATATATCACATTTCAGAGGACATAAACCTTAAATTTGGTTGGATCATAAATAAACCTACATAAGTAACTGATTTCTGTTCCAGCCAAGCTATAAATACTTAAACCTTGAAGATGAGGTTTCTTCTTAATAAAGGAAAACAGATGGATCACATGGCAGCAATGGGAGCAGCAAATGATGTCTGAAAGAATGAGAAGAATGCTGATGCTGTTCGAGAATTTTTTAATAAAATCAGAGAATTGCGATGAGTTCAATAGGATTGATTGAGAGATGAAAATCAATCAAGCTTATCAATTCTGATTGTGGATACTAGAGAAAGAGATTGTGTGAGATGAGGAAAGTTAATTGTTATTGTATTCTGTACAATCACACCAATAAATAACAAACCTGAGGTGTCTAGTATATGGCAATCAAGCAAATATTATAATAAAAATGAAAAAATGCATAGAAAGGAATAAAATAATTGAAGAAAGCAATTTTCTTGTATCAAAATCGTCCTCTCCAAAGAACCTTTGTCCTTAAAGGTTAAAATATGGATTTTGATGCATAAAATTATCGTAGAGTTCCCAAGTGGCTTCTCAAGTGGAACATTATGCCTATTAACCAATAGCTTGACAATAGTCGTATTATCGTGCTTCACTAATCCTCTATCTGAAAAGGCTTTTGGAACTCTTGTAGCTGTAATCGATGACATAGGAATTGGTAGTGGATACACAACGAGAGAATCACCATGACATTTTTTTTGAACTCATGAATTTTAGTCTTAGCTTAAAGATAATTTATAAGCTATTGCACCAACTATGTCAAGCACAACAAATGGGTCACAATAGCTGGGACTAAGACTTTTAAGAGCTTTTGTGAACTATAGACTGCTGCCTGTATAGCTGCAACTTCAAGCAAACCGTGTCTCCTCTATAAAAGACCTCTTTGACTTATGCCTATTTGCCAACTGCTCCATCTTGTTATGAGCCCTGAATAGATGATATTTCAACAATTTTATCACCTCTTCTCATTTTTTAAAACTTCTATCAACTGGTACATTATAACTTTCAACTAGGAGGTAAGACAATTGCAAGAGGGAGGTTGACCATACAAAAGTTCATAAGGGGTGGAATTTGCAGCTGAGTGGAAGGTAGTATAGTAGCACCATTCTGCAAGTGACAACCCTTTACTCTAAGAAAAAGGCTTCTCATGACAAATACACCTTAAACATGTTTCCAAGCATCTATTTACAACCTTAGTATGCCCATCTGTCTGAGGGTGATAAGTAAATGATCTCAAGAGATCAACACTTAAAAATTATTTAGGAATATTGTATCTCTGTCATTTATAATACTGTCTGGTGGGCCATGAAGTTTGAACACATGGTCCATATAAAGTTGTACAATCTAGAGGGTTGTGTAAGGATAAGACAAAGCCAGGAAATGAACATATTTAGTAAGTCTATCTACCATTAAAAAAAAAACTCTTTTCCATGAGACTTAGGCAAACCCTCTATCAAGTTTATAGAGGTTGAAGACCATACCCTTTTAGGTATAGTTATAGGTTTTAATAACCTCGGGTAGGTTGTTGTTCCATACTTACACCTCTGACGTACATTTTAAGTCCTCATATAGTGTTGCACTTCTTTATTTGGTTCCCTTTAAAAGAGCAAGGACTTTACTATGTGCATGGTTGCATCTCTTCCCAAATGTCCACCTAATGGAGAATCATGCATCCATTTGAGTATAAGTTGTGGTGAGGAACCAACCACCAACTTGCCCTTTCTTTTAAGTTGGTCATTCACCTAAGAATATTTAGGGTGGCTATTAGGTTGCATTTCCAAATCTTAAGTGATTTGAATAAGTGTTGGATTAAGGTGCTAACACTTCTGCAACTCCTCATATAAACCGTTATCAATTGCTTGCAATGCTTCCAGTAAAATCTATAAACCCTACATTTTTTATAATGCATCTACAACCTTATTTTCTTACCCTTCTTGAATTGAATTTGAAAGTCATATCCCATAAGTTTGGCCATCAAATCTTACTGTATTGGAGTATAAATTATTTGCTCGAGCAAATACTTTATACTCTTATGATCAGTTTTGATAATGAAATGTGCATTCAACAAATAAGGACTCCAATTTTATACAAGAAATAAAATTGTAAGAAGCTTTCTTTTATAGACCAAATTAGCTTGATGTTTAGGACTGAAACTTCTACTGATATAAGCAATAGGACGATTGTTTTGCATAAGCACAGACCAATACATGAACTAAATGCATTAGTATCTGTAACAAAAGTCTGGTTGAAGTCAGGCATGACAATTAGGCCTGAGCCTAACTCGCCCCGACTAGAAGTTAATTGACTAGGCCCAGGTTGACTGGGTCATGGGCCAAATCAAGGGTTTAATCGAGCCTCGGGCCCAGCTTTGGCTAGGGCATCATACCCTAAACCATCAACCACACATTTTCTAAACTCAAAATGTTATCACATTAAGCAAAATCCATAATTTATATTGTTTCATACAACACAATACTATCCATGTTTTACAATATTATCCTATGAGCTTAAACAACTCAGTACACACCAAATACAATAAACATGAAAGAAATAGTTAAGTCCTCAATCTCAGCTGACCGAACTCAAAGCCAAATCTGATTATAACATACAGAGTTTTAGAAGCTAGGTCATCTCATACTCGAACCTGAAAAGCAACAGTGCAATTTTGATGAGTTTTGTGAACTCAGTAGAGTAACCGTCCTCGATGGTTCACTCATGTCATAAAACGAGATCAATTATAGCATGTAATCATACAGCTCAACTCCACTTAACAAGTATTAAATACTATCACAGATAAATCATTTATCAGATACACAGTTCAACCATATAACAATATTCACACAGCTTTGCAAATTATTTAATGAATTCAAATTATATGCAGATGCGACCTATATGAGACTCACATTCATTTTTTTTATTTTGTTGTACTGTGTGCTTTTACAGTATCCCGAATTATCGGGCTCAATCAGTCAGTCAGTGACTCATTGATCACAACTAGCTATAGGCTCGAACCACTTATGCGGGAGCTTAAGCTCATATCATTAACAGTAACAATAGCCACATCAGTCACAACTCCTTTATATTTCATGCATTAGAATGAAGTGCATGCCACAATCCAATCATCAATTCAATCACTTTCATTTGCATGTAATATAACAGTATATCAGTCACAGTATCAATTACAGTAACAACAATGGTCATCGGACTAAGTCTGACATTTCAATCTTTCAGTTGAGAATCAAAAAATTATTTAGGTAGACGCATTCACATTCAAGTAGCACTTCCAATATCATTCTCATTCATCAAAACGCCTCGGACAAATATT
>JANKYE010000007.1:7328242-7344059 GCA_032467995.1 Erythroxylum dillonii | reverse complement strand
GCATGAAAGGAAGGTTGAAGACAAGAAACAATTTAACTAAAGGAATGAAGAAATCAATGGAGAAACAAAGTGGAGAGGGTTTTCGGATGGATAGGAATTTAACCCATCAAACTTAATCTTTTTCCTTCTTTTAACAAAGCAAAACCGAGAGGGGAGATAAGTAAGCATTAAATGAAGTGGAGAGGTGTCAAAAGTCTACTAGTCCAAGTTTAGCAGAAAAGTCAAAGTAACTTTAATCAATGAAAAAAATTATTTCTTTAATGCATTTTCAAAAAGTCCCACGAAAATAGTAAACCCAATAGCCCAAGCTCATTTAACAGAAAATTTCGGTACTAAAAATCAACCGGTTCGCCACTTGGCGATTTTTCGGTCTGGGAATTTTCTCCCGAAAATTCCAGAAAAATTCCTGAAAATCCCTTTAAAATGTAAAACATACAAAAACTCACTCCAATTAATTTTTTAAATACAATTTCCCCACTAATCGCAATAAAAGTTCATTTAGGCCCAATACCAAGAAATAATCATGAATGCATGTACCGTTATTTTTCATGTGCAAAAATTCACTGTTGGCCAATACCAGTATGCATGACATTATCCAATTAATCCTAATCACTCTCAACCTTTGCCACATTACTATTTTACCCTTCCCGTCGGAGGTGGGATGTTACAGATGTTTATCTCTAGCATGAATCTCTTCTGCGGCAAAGCAGCTACAGTTGCGTGCGTGAATTTTATTATTGAAAAAAATACTGCAGGGTGTGTATGTTTATGAAGAGAGCTGAATAACGTGTGCAAAAAGGATATATGCTACGGTGAAGAGAGCCACGGGGTATTAGGTGAGTGTTAGCTATCGTGTAGTAGGTATTTGTTATTGATTTGAAAAACACAGCTGCACCTATTTGTCTTCGTGGATTGCAAATATCGTGGGTTAGCTTGTTATTTTCAGTCTTCTTCACCTGGGGTTGTGAGATATTATTCGTGAGATAAACATCGTGGGTTAACTTCTATTGGGATGGAGCGTGATTGCTTAGCTATATCATTC
Organism: Erythroxylum dillonii; assembly: GCA_032467995.1. Classification (NCBI taxonomy): domain Eukaryota; kingdom Viridiplantae; phylum Streptophyta; class Magnoliopsida; order Malpighiales; family Erythroxylaceae; genus Erythroxylum; species Erythroxylum dillonii. The sequence continues at coordinate 7,343,017 of JANKYE010000007.1, read as the reverse complement.
TTCATTGGCTTAACAATTATTAATTGATTTCTTTATGGCCTTAGTATACTTTGGTTGGTGAATGAGTTATCAGTGCAGCTTTGGCTTCGTGTTGGTATTTATGTGTATCAGCCCATTGTTGTTGCGACAACTTCTAAATTTATTTCAGTGGAGCTGAACCTTTCGAAAAGTTGTTCTTCTCTTTTATCTCAAGTGTTTTCTGTTTTTTATTCTTGGTTGATTCATCACGTAAGTTATTCTTTATTAATTGTCTTTTAATTAAAAACAGTATTCAGAAAATCTTCTGTTGAGGTTAGCACGAGCCGGTCATATTATTGGATGTGAAGTTCTTTCACAGGAACTGAGGTTGAGAGATAGTGTTAAGGGTTGAGTGGTGTCGACTCAGTAAAGCCTTGGGTAAATCTATTGTACTTCGATGAAAGTATTAAGCTAGGTGAGGGCCCCGCAAACGTAGGCGAGATGTGTTGAACTGCGTTACCAAATTTTTGGTGTTTTTATTATTTCGTTTTGATTGCTTTTATTTTTTGTTTGTAATAGAGACGTCTACGAAAAATTGGAAAGATTGCGAAACTATTACCCCCTTCTGTTTTTCAATTGGTATTAGAGCAAGGTCACTGATTCAGAACTTGGTAGCAAGTTGATGCAGATCCTAGTTTCGCAAACATGGTCATAAGAGAAGGAGCATCAATTATCAGGCTACCACCTTTGGATAGTTCTAACTATACATGGAAATCACAAATGAAAGTCTTCATCCAAGCTCAGGGCACAAAAGCTCGGCATTCGGTAGTACATGAGTGGACACATCCGATGATTACTGATGATAAAAGAGAGATAGTTCAAAAGGATCTATCTGAATAGACAAGATCCAAAAAATAAATTGCACTTAGAAACTCACAAGCAATGCATGCAATTTTAGTGTTGTTGATGACAGACGCTTCTCAATGATATCAGCTTATGAATCGGCTAAAGAAGCGTGGGATGCTTTACAGGCTATTCATGAAGGATCCAAATCTGTGATAGCGTCAAAACTACAGATGTTAGATGTGAGGTTTGAAGAACTGAAGATGGATGAAAATGAGACTATTGGCGACTTTATGCAAGATTGCATGATATAGCGAATCAGAAACATCAACTTGGGAAGAAATATTCCAATCTGAAACTAGTCAAGAAGACATTAACCTACCTCAAAGATTTATTCCGAAAATTGTAGCAATCGAGGAGGCTCATGACATCAATGACTTGTCATCGGAGAAGGTAATTGAAATTCTTTCAAACTTCGAAATGAATTTGTTGAGGGACAATCGAGAGAAGAAGAAAGGATTAGCATTGCAAGCTGAGATTGGTAAAGTCATGAATGACTTCGAAGATGAATCCAACAATAATGAGGATATAGAGCTATTAACATAAGAGTTCAGTAAATGGCTGAAGAGAGTGAAAAAAGATAGACCTAAGTTTAGGCAAAACAGCGGGAGCTCATCGAACAACAACTTCAAACAACATACCAAAACTCAAACAGGAGAAAGAAAGGTAAAGAGAATTCAATGCCATGAGTGTCAAGGTTTCGAACATGTTCAAGCAAAATATGCTAACATCTTGAAGAAGAGAAAAGGGAAATCCTATACAAGCATTTGGAGTGATAACAAATCCGAAAGGGAAGAAGTTGTGAATAGTGTTGCGTTAGTTACATTGTATGGTAAAAGTCCTGTTATTTACTTAACAGTAACTCAGAAGGACGTAACCGAAGTCGAAAAAGGGGGGAAATCAGAAATTTTCGAGAAAAATGAAAGCAACTCAGCTCAAGACCTAATATCAGATTATGACAGCGATGGAAGTGGCCTAGATAATAAAAAGGGATATATTTACAAGGATTACAAAGCTATGTATAAAAAATGGGTGAAAACATGTAGAAAGAATGAAAGATTGAAGGAAGAGAATCTCTGCATAAAGAACACCATTCAAGAGTTAGAAAATAAATTGATGTTGACGTCAGATGAGCTTGGTAAAGCTAAAATAAAATTGGTAAGTACCGAAAAGGGATTGAGAATATTGAATGGAGGCACAAAAAAACTAGAAAAGATCATGGAAATTGGTAAGGTTAAAGGGGATCTTCAACGCATTAACTATAAGGGTGAGTGCTCTAAAGTGAATGAGGAGAAAAATGATATGTTCAAATATGTCCGAGAAGAAGAAACATCGAGGAAGAATCAAAGGTTTGTACCCATATGTCATTTTTGTGGAGTTATCGGACACATAAGACCGAGATGCTATAAGATGTTACAAATGATGTTTCAAAGGGGTCAAAATAAAAAATTTAGACACTCTCTATTAAATTTCCACCAGCAGCCCATGGTACAAAAGCATACTTGAATTAGAAATGATCATTTACAAGCACAAAGACATTTTGAAGGAAAAACAAGAAATTGTCTAGATTCACAGTTAGTTACTGCTTGTGAAGAAACTGTTCAGACAAAGGATAAATCAGTTACTTCAGAAGAAGAAACTGATGACAAAGATAATATGACAAAGAAAAAGATCAGGTTTGAATTTCTTCAAGGGGAACAAGGACTGTGTACTTTACATCTTTGAATTATTTTTGTGTTGTTAAAACATATGAAATGTAAAAAAATGTCTCATTTAGTTCTTTAGTTTTTATATTGCCATTGTCGTCCCATCTTTTTAGTAGTTTGCATTGTGACTTATATTTGACTCCACCGAAAACTCTTCAGCTCTCTCATCAGTATGGGTTTCTCTCTCTCACTACACTGGCAACACTCATCTTTATTTGCTTGGGATTATGAATTTGATCAGTCTTATAAAGATGGAATTGAAGAAAGTAATGATATATTGGCATGTGTATTGACTGGTGGTAATTTGTCATCTTGGTGTTCTTACGATTCTTCCGCTGCACCTATTATTGATTATTATGATTATACGTTTTGATATTGTTTTGTCCTAAGGGAGAGACATCATATTGTTTATGGTGAATCCTCCATTCAGGAGGAGATTTCAAGGTATATGTGTGACTATTCATTGTACTTTTTATCATCTTTTTGTGCCAAGGGGGAGAAATTTAAATGATTGGATAAACTTGATGTTTGATTAAGGGAGAGTATTTGTCATATGAATTGTGAATTTGATACTTATATGTCCAATTATGATTATTTACGTTGAGTTTTAGCGTTGTGACAAAAATGCCAAAAAGGGAGAGATTGTTAGAATATATTTTATATATCTGTTATTTAGTTTTGGCATTTTAATTGGACATATAAGATATAACTTGTACGAATTCTACACTACATTAGAGTCTATCATCATGGTGATATTGAAATTATTTTACTACTGGATATGTTAGTAATTGGATGGTGTTAAAGCTGAATTGTGAGGATACTACGGATAGAAGAAAACACATTCAAGGTGGACTCTTCTTATTTGAATGTATTTATGTCATGTACGTCTCCTATTGTGGTAAAAGATAATGAAGTGACTGTTGCATGTTTGAATAAAAGTGTTTGTTGTGTATTTGAATTGAAGTAGGACTTTCATTGTGTGGGGACGTGTGCACATCTTCAAGCTACGGTAGAAGTCTATCTCTAATGTGTGTAATTTTCCACATCTCCTATCTACTATTGACGTCTATCTCTAGCGTGAATCTCTTGTGCGGCAAAGTAGCTGTAGTTGTGTGCGTGAATTTTATTTATTGAAAATAATAATAATATTGTGGGGTCTGTATGTTTATGAAGAGAGCTAAATAACGTGTGCAAAAAGGATATATGCTACGATGAAAAGAGCCATGGGGTATTGGGTGAGTGTTAGCTATGGTGCAGTGGGTGTTCGTTATTGATTTGAAAAACTCAACTGCATCTATATGTCTTCGTGGATTGCAAATACCATGGGTTAGCTTGTTATTTTTCAGTCTTCTTCATCTGGGGTTGTGAGATGTTATTCGTGAGATAAACACTATGAGTTAACTTCTATTTTCTATACTTGGTCTTCTGGGATTGTGCGTAATTTCTTGGCTGCATCATTCTTCATTGGCTCAACGATTATTAATTGATTTCTTTATGGGTTGCTTATACTTTGGTTGGTGAATGTGTTATTGATGCAGCTGTGACTTCGTGTTAGTATTTATGTGAATCAGCCCATTGTTGTTGTGATAACTTTCAGATTTATTTCAGTAGAACTGAACTTTTCGAGAAAAGTTGTTCTTCTCTTTTATCTCAAGTGTTTTCTGTTTTTTATTTTTAGTTGATTCATCACTTGAGTTATTCTTTATTAATTATCTTTTAATTAAAAAGAGTGTTGAGAAAATTCTCTGTTGAGATTAACACTAGGTGGTCGTGTTATTGGGTGTGAAATTCTTTCACGGGAACTGAAGTTAAGAGATAATGTCAAGGGTTGAATGGTGTCGACTCAGTAAAGCCGTGGATAAATCTATTGTACGTCAGTGAAAATATTAAGATAGATGAGGATCTCACAAATATAGGCAAAATGTGTCAAACTGCGTTACCAAATTTCTAGTATTTTTATTATTTTGTTTTGATTGCTTTTATTTTTCGTTTGTGCTAAAAAGGTCTACGAAAAATTGGAAAGATTGCGAAAGTATTACCCTCTTTGGTTTTTCAAATCCTATCAATTCAAGCAGGTTAGTCCCAACTCTAGCATAAACTTTACAACAAATTCAGGTATAAATTCATAGTTATTTGGTAATTCTTATATAAAATATATGTGTGGATACACTGGCTTCTACAGTTTAGATTTGATTCCGGTGTGAGTTAGCTTGTGAAAAGTCCCTATTGATAGGTCCTCAGGAGGAAGCAAGGCCAGTCTAACACCAGCTTCCCCCGCGTAGTCCGCCGTGTAAGTGCCTTTGCCACCGGTCATGGAAGTCTGTGTGAAGCCAGGGCAGAAACAATTTACAGTTAGTAGTCGTCCGTTGTCCTGACAACGCCTTGCCATCACCTGAGAATATGCATTTAGAGCCATCTTTGATACTGCATAGTCTGTCCAATATTCTGGCCAACCTTGACTCTTCCACGTACCCTTCTTCACATTTTCAAGAAACAAATTCACCATTTCCTCAATCTGCTCCACCGTCAGGGTTTCACTCTCTAGCATCTTCCTCATTTTAGGGTTTCTCATCTTCTGCATGAATAAATTGGTTTAAGACATGCGGAATTGGTTTGAATATTAATTAAGAAATATTCTTACTACTGCAATGTAATTTGAGAGTAGCCAAGAATTTTTTAATTATAAAATAGGAAAACCTATTGTATTTAAATTTTATTACAAATTACAAATTTCTTTTTATAATTTTACTTATTTTAAAATTAAAAAATTTTAATTACTTAATAATATCATATGATATTTAAAATATATTTAAAAATTGTTAATAAATTTTATTGAATTATTATACCAAAAATTGCTATTAAAATCGTATAAAAGCAGACATTTAAATTTTGACATCTTAATAATTCAATTTCTCGTGATAGTCTATATTAAAATAAATACAATAAAAGATAAAATTTTATAATTTTTAATATTATAGAATAATTTAAATAATAAAATAATTTTAAAACGAAAAGAAATTATTAAAAAAGAAATCTGTATGTTTAGATAGTATAAGCATGCTCAATAGGTGAATTACTTACATCAAACGAACCAAGTCTTGAACTAATATTAAGGATCCTGCCTTTGGAAGCTGAATTACGAAACAGAGGCAAAAGGGACTCCGTCAGCAATTTGGCACCACAGAAATTGGTCTTGATCACAGTCTCTGCGTGTCCAACAGAGTTTTCATGGAGACCGTTGAAAGATACACCTGCATTATTCACCTGACGAAGAATATAAAACAGCACCCAAAGTTAACCTGTAGACATACTTGCACCGCCTCTGAGAACATCTAAAACAACAAAAGATCTATCACATGTATGTGACTTTATTATATAACCGAATATATTGGATATGGAGCATCGGCAGATTAATTAATTACCTATCGCAAGAATCGGTGGTCTAAAATATCATTTGTTCGTTTCTGGTTGCCTTAGACTAGTCTATGACGCTGTTTTGAGAAAGTCCTAGTCTACAGGGTGAAATTTTCTCTACCATGTACATGTTGGACCTTGGGTATGTCGTGTTCAACTTTGGAAGTAAACACTGTTTGAATATAGACCGATGAATTTGGAAAGTTGTAATTGAATTGGTCGTTAGAGTTAACAAAACAAGATGGCATAATGCAGGTTAAATTATCTTTGATCTTCTTTTTCAAGTCATAAAATATATAGTTGATTCCTAGTAATTTGCAACGGGAACATAGAACATTTACAATTGATTTCACTACGTATGACTTACCAATATTGTTTTTATTAACTTGTTCTTGCGACCAAGCCAATAAGAAGTTCAGAAACAACAAAATCCTAATAAGAAGACAAGCTACAAAATCGTGGGATTTCATTCATGGTAAATACTTGCCTAATTACAAAAGACAAGGCGTATACGCAACACAAGATCTTGTTGCAAATAACTATGCGCAACACAAGATCTTGTTGCAAATAACTATGAGCTAATGGCTGTTAATATGCATCTAGACATGTTTTTGTGTAATACCCATGCTCCAAAAATGTTAGAAACTTACAAGAATGTCCAGTACTCCGAGGTTTTGTCGAAACCAGTCAACGAAGGCTTTGATGGAAACGGAATCAGAGACATCAAGGCGATGAAAGTATACATGGAGACCATGTTGTCTTCGCAACTCATCAACGGCTTTGCGTCCCCTCTCGGTGTCTCTAGCAGTCAAAACCACGGTGAGTCCAAGCTCTGCGAGCTTCTTCACCATCGAAAAACCAATCCCCTTGTTCGCTCCTGTCACCACCGCAACCGTGTCCTTGGACCACCACCTGCATGGAAGACGGAGACAAAAACATTCACGTACTATCCCTGTAAATGGGTAGAAATTGGGCCCAAGGTACCAGTTTACCTAGTGGAAGAGGAGGGGGAAGGAGCAGACACATTGGGACATTCTTTAATGTCCATGTCTTTGAAGGAATGAAAGAGATAATGGTGTTTTGGGTGGAGAAGAGAGTGATATTGGTATGAATATATACAGTGTAGGTTCTATGTTGAATAATTTTCTTTTTAATTTTAAATTATACCTAAAAATAATATAAAAAAGGATCTTCTAAGACTAAGATGCACTTTTTTTATTGTTTTTTATAATTTTTGACAAAATTGTTAGCTCTTAATTTTTCAAAAAGCATCTTTCGGGCAAACTTCCACTTTAATGGAACTCTTAACAATTTGGTCAAAAGTCATCCTATAATTAAGTAAACTTACCATTGACACTTGCATGCTTCCTTCAAACTAATCCTGGCTCCCCTTGGTTTGACGAAACCTGTGGAATATGAAAATGTGGTCCAGGTTCAGCCATAGATGTTATAAATTGATATAATTTTAATTTATCTTCTCTTTATAATAAGATCCCAACTCTTTTGCTGATCATAAGCTTACATCATTCATAACATTTTCAAGTATCATCTTTCATAATTAACATATTACTCTTATCTGGCAGTAACAAGAGAGCATGCAACTCATTTTATGCACCCTTCCAATTGATGTACGAGATTATAGTCGAGATTACATACGTATCCAAAGTTAACATGGAGATGAATAAGTTACTGTGGTATTATTTTAACATGATCTGTAGATAAGATAATGGCCATAAATGAAAAAGGACGTAAGGGAAGATGCAATCCAAATTCTTAACTAATTCAGGGACGGCGGAATGGACTGTTTAATTCCAACGGCAGGTATGGTCCATCCATACCACTTGGGTTGAAAATTTTGCTTCACATCCAATCCTCTCATCACTCCTATAGATCTAGGGCATGTGTATCTTTCCTATAAGTTAAAATTATGTTTAGAAGTCAAACATGGAAGGATCTAGCTTGTTTCTATGATATTATGCATTACTTTAAAAATGGGATAATACTAAACTTTGCTGAAGTATAAGGAATCTCGCATAAATAAGCCTTTATTTGAGCAGACAACACAACATAAAATTAGAGCTGCAAACGTCTTACATTAACAAATTTTAGAGAACTTCACGACAAGAATAATGTTGAATTATAGTAATAGTACTGTCAGGCACGCCTAGATAAGGGCGAGAAGGGTACTTACGGGGAGTACAGATTTTCTCTCCAATTTTACTCTGTTTTATTCTGTCTCATGAAATTTTAACCATTTATTTTGCGGGCTCCACGCGAGCCCTATACTGGATCAACATAAATAAATGACTGAGATTTATTGGACACAATAAGATACTATAATATTAGACAGAGGATCTGAACTCACTTACTAAAGCCTAAATTTATAAAGAGCTCATTTATTAAAAGTTAAAAATTAAAAAGTTAATTTATTAAAAGAGATGAAAATTAAAATTTTAATAAATCTATTTATTAAAAGAGGTAGAAATTGAAAAGTCAATAAATCTGCTTCAATTTGTTTATATATACCAAAAGGTTTCTTGGCACATTACTTTGTAGAAATTAAAAAAAAAATTAAACTTTTAAATGATAAAGATAAGACCTCATCTACAATGAACTAAATCGTAGTGGGCCTCACAAGTAATTATATTAGAATGGATAAACATTAATCTAAAAGTATATAATCAAAAGTTGAAAAAAAGATAATTATTATGGCAATTGGTAATTTGATATTTTTCTTAGAAGAAAGTATACATTTAGGCATATCATATATTTATTTGCTATATATAATGGTTTATCTCTCTTTTATTGTGGATATTACTATTGTTTCGTTGAATAATAAATTTAAACAATTATCGATATTCGAAAGTATTTTTGAATTCTTATTTGATTCAAAGAAGTTGAGATCGTTGAATAATAATGAACTAAGAGAATTTTGTACTAATTTTACACTACTTTTCTCATAATAATATGTCGGATGTGGAATTAGATGATACTTTTCTGAATTAAAAGTATTACAAATGACTTTATCAAATAAGTTAATGTCATCGGTTGAAATTCTTGAATTTATTAAAGTTGCAAATTATTACCCAAATGTTTCAATTGTTTATCAAATTCTAACAAGTGTAACTGTGACTATAACATCAGTTGAGAGAAATTTTTTTTAAAGTTAAAATTATTGAAAACCTACTTAAGGTTATCAATGTCACAAAAAAAGTTAAATGATTTAGTTACTTTAAGTATCGAAAAAGATATACTAGACAATATTGATCATGATACTATTATTAATGATTTTACATCTAGAAGTATACGAATAAATTGTTTTTATGATCATCTGTGAGCTTATTAGTGCAATTCTATTATTGTTTTCTAAACTGATATTGTTGTTCAGTTGTTGTTACCACTTTTTTTTTTCCTTATTGCTACTATTTTTAGTGATTTTATTGTTATTGACAATTTATAAGATGTTAACTGTTATTATGATTATTTAATATTTTATTAAGTATACAAACTTATGACTTAGGTCACTTATATATAGATATTAAATTTTAATAATAAAAATATGATTTTAAAATTTACATATTTATATATTACAGGTACATTAAATCCGACTTTTTTATTTTGCCTGGACTTATAAAACATTAGCAACAGTCATTTCCAACTTAATAATCTTTTGACGAGGCATCTTCTTCAGCTCTATGTTAGCTTACAGTCCTTTCTATCCAATCAAAAAAATAATAATCATTTTTCTCTTCTTAGATAGGATCAATTCCATTGCAGTTGGTGAATATCAGCAACGACTTATTAACAATGAAGGGTCATTTTCATGATTATTAAGGATCAAACTGATAAGCCTAAAATAGGAGCCAAATGACTGATGATGACGGAAAGAGATTTTGTTTGTATTATGTTTGTTTCACTCTTAGCATTTCATAAAGGATATAGTAGGTGACATGCACAAACATTCATCTTTTCCCAGAATACTACTACATAGCTACAGCCTGTTAGCTTTTGACGTTGAGGCATAAGCTAAAGCACTGTTTATGGTTTGCACGTTTGGAATCCACAACAAAAGTTGGGACACCATGCTCAAAAAGACGAGGGACAGGACACACAAAGACAGGAACTAACAAACTTTCGTGGTTGTCACTTGTTGGGTAGTTTTTTGCGGCGTAAAGCCACTTTGCGTGCCTTGTTCTCTCATTTCTTTATCAGAAACTAGCTTATATAAGATATAGGGAGAGCCACTACATCGATCACTTTACTTCGTTCATATACGTCAGGCTATTTCTTTATCTGAAAAGGCTTGATTTTTGCCATGCGAATTAGAACAGAACCATTTAATTGTCATCAGACGTATGGGGCCGGGGTTTATCTGCCGTCCTGACATTGTTGATCTGTCAATGTCTCTGCCACCTTTTGACACGTATAATAAACTGAGAGCATCATTACTACACAACATTTGGACACCTCAACTTAGTTTATATACCCACCACACGTTGTTAAACAATTTTTATACTGATAATGCCATAGAGTTTGGACATTTTAGCATGAGATAAATCAGAATGCTCAAAACTTGTATCTGAAACTTACAGCCGCGTGGTTAGACCTTCGCATGGAAAACTACACTTCCCCTTCTTCCCTTTCTCCTCCAATTCTTCCCAGGTGTTTCCTTTTTTCTAAGCTTTCTAATTCTTGACAAGAACTAAAACTTCTTTTTCTTCTTATTCGAACTTAAGGATTCTTATTCAATTGTTAATTAACATTAAGAAAATCCAATAACTATAATTTTTTATCATATTCCTACAATAAGTATTTTGGAAATCAGCAACTGGAGAAATATTCGTTTCCTCTGCTACTAAGTCGACCCATTCGTAGTGATTCCCAGATGTAACTTTTAGTTGTCACCAACAACCCATTTATGTAATGGTTATAGGGTCCATATAAAACTGGATAAATGTGTTGTTCAACCTTCGACGCTTGACATCAAACAGAACCAAGTGAAATAACAAACTAAAGTATCAAGTTGTTGCTGTCACGTTTTGCATCAAGCATCGAGAAAATAGGTGAAAACTAATAGTAGGTTAGGACAATAAGGTTCCCCTAAACATTGTTTTCGGGCGCGGGCGCTTTCAACAGTTGCAATATTTGACCACCTTATACCAAGAACATGGATCCAACTTTGGAAAGTGACAAGCTGTTATAACTAATTATAAAAAGGATGAACTTTATCATACTATGACTTCAAGTAGTCTATTGACCAATAATTCCTTTAAATCATAACCTGTCTCCTGCACAAGGGCAGATAAATTAATCACAGATAAAAGTAAAGCAATGGCATCATCAAGCACATTGCAAAAGTTAATGCCGCCCTTGAACAAGTATGGGTGAAACGTGCATAAGAACCATGATTAAGTGGAGATCTTCAAAACCAAGGTCCAAGAAGTGATACTCATGCAAAGGGTAGCAAAGAAATCATTTTGTATGAAATTTTGTATAAGGAGAGAAACCTAGGAATAAAATCTACTTTCTTGGAAACAACTCGAACATGCATCATGCCTCAGGCTGCATTTTCTCGCATTCTTCACGAATTGACTGGAAAAGAACTGTAGAAAGATAACGTTCACCAAAGCTTGGAAACACAACCTGAGTACATCCAAACCTCAAATTAGGTAAGATAAAAGAAATTGACAATATCAGCAGTGCTGTATTTAGAAACGTAATATCCACAATAAACTGTTTCAAGTGCCAACTGGCACACAAAGAGGAACCAATGTTTAGACATGGTTGTTCAGATTGCAAATTCACTATTTAGACAGAAAAGCAATTAGCTTTAACCTGCCGGAGCCAAAAAGTTCAAGATGGCCATAATAAATGCTTTTGTAAACCAAAATAATGTTTCTGTAGGATGGTCCCTGTCCTAATAACACTTTATTCCCCGAAGAAGGAATTTTTATTCAGCATGTCACAAGTTGATGGCTTCCTATCTGACACCAACAACAAGTTAATACCAGTTGACTTTGAACAAATTTCTTTTGGATTGCCTCTGTTTATGGTTCTCTATGATTAGCGTTCCAGATATTTAGAGCAATCCCAGGGGTTGAACTCTGAAGGTCATTGCAGAATGTGCCAACCAACCAAAACCATGCCTTCAAGAGGCCCGACTTTAACTTTATCATTTTAACCCAAAATAATCAGGGGCTTTCAGAGACGATGATGTAATGTTTAACCAATTCAAATTAGTGGTAAATTCCCAAAAACGTCTTTGGCAAATAGTGGAAGTCAGGCATCAAGAACACGTCAATGTATTGCAATTAAAAATTGACTAGTAACTTCCCCCTGCGCTTAAGTTAAACTCTTACATCACTTGTCATTTCCTATTTGACCGGAACCTTTAATATCCTAGATAGACATTTTTATTGTCTGATGAGATTAAGATAAATAATCATGCCACAAACCATTGATTTTCAAAGCAATGACTAAATCCAGAACTGATGAAGTCCATATTGTAAAGACTTTCTGCAAAGAACTTACTGCAATCAATTTCCCTGCATTCTCTGGCCTCTTTCCAACCTTAACTGCAGCAGCTGCTGCGGCTCCAGAAGAAATGCCAACCTGGCAACGATTCATTTAGAAGAACATAAGTTTAAGGAGGAAAAGGAGGAATTAATATAAATGCATAAATACAGGGACATTTAGGTCGGAATCTAAGGGAGGATAACAGCAAAACAAAGGATCTTAACAAGCACGAAAAGCACAAGCATGATAGGTTTAGAACAACTGATATTATATCATAAAAGATGTTCAAAACAAACCATTGTTACTCCTAGCATCACATCATCATGAATAGACAGCATAACACTGTCCACTCTCTCTTACTAGCAAGGATCTCAGGTTTAAATCACATAAATAAAAAAGGGACAAGTAAGATGTATTTCTCATTTACATACATTTAGCTCCTTAATCTAAAATGAAAAATAGTGATGCAGCACATTGCAAATAACATCTAGAAAAACAAAAGCTATATAATTTCAAATACCTAAGTCAAAGATACAATGACACCAAAAGCTAAATTATTCCAAATATCTAATCCAAAGACACAATGACACAGTGCACACGATTTGCCTTTGCCCCCCTCTCGCATTTCAGTTTAAGATCTGATGAGTTTTTTGCATCTATACCAAATGCAGAAAAGACTTGGAGAAAATTTTAATTACAGTTGCATGTCAAACTTCTCAAAAATTAAATTCAAAGAACTAACCAATAAGCCTTCTTGGAGGGCTAATTGCTTTGCCGTTTCAATGGCTTCATCGCTGGAAATCTGTTAGTCATACAGGAATAAGCAATACATGGTAAATGTGACAATTTAAGGGAACACTTTAATCAAACATGTAACAAGCACAAAATTGCAAGAAGCGAAAGTAACAACTAAATGATAGGCATAGAACTTGTTATGAAGGGCATGTATTTGCTCTCTATGTATAGAATGGAAGTTTTATAACCACATACATGTCAAATTGACACATAAGTGATTAGACTAAGCAATGTCACATCAAATTCTATGTAGTAAGAAACAAGTAAATGATGCTTGCATCTGTTACCAAACGTACAATATTATGTTATCATGCAGAATAGCATTACCATGATCTTTTTTAACATTAATTTAGGGAAAAGGCAGAAACATTTTAGCCACCAACTTAAAATTCATGCATGCAAAACAAAGCAAACATGAAAGCAAAAATCATCAACTTTGAAGGTTAAAAAACAAAGAAACAGAAATGTTGACGATGTCCCAATAACTGTGCCTATCCTCATTTAAGGAAATTATGAACCCTTATCAAGAGAAAAAAGATCAATAAAGACTAGAAAAAGATGGATGAACAGGATAGTAGGACCCCACATCTACGACTTCATCAACTACATCCTGATCCAAATTTTTGGGCACAAAACCAGCTCCAATCCCTTGAATCTTGTGAGGACCTGTATTTGCAAGCTTAAAGTTAGGTGTAGATATTGCTTAAAGGATTGAAAACCGCACAGTGAAGTATTTTGTGAGTGATAGTGACAGAAAATTAAAGTATACCAGGTTTTCCCCCCAGAAGAATATTGCTTTCACGAGGTTCTATACCAATGACCTGACACATTCAATTGTAGAAGTTAAGATTAACAGCAAGAGGAAATATAGAACAACGTATGCAAATGGTTAAGCATGAGTGTAACAAATTGTTCACCATGAGTGTCACAAATTGTTCAATTGTTTTCCACACGTTATAAATATGTTGAAATCCTCCTATTTTATGCTTGATCAATTGCTAAAATTGAAAAAATCTGGAACATGAATTCTCATGTTTTTGCAATTTAAGGTGGGAAACAAGTACCTTTATTTTGGGATTCTTCTCCTTAAGGAACCGGCCAACTCCAGAAATTGTTCCTCCAGTTCCAATACCTGCAATAAAGATATCAACCTTGCCCCTTGTATCCTCCCAGATTTCTGGACCAGTTGTCTCATAGTGTATCTGCATTGAAATATATAATCAAGTTTTTCCCGATTGATGCGGATACAACCTTAAGGACTAAAGTTATAATAACCACATAGATGTGCAATAAACTCAATGGAAAAGAAATCCTTATTGGGTCATGAGCATGATCACTTGTGTCATATCAAATAATGACTCCAGAAAATTTGATTCTTACAACTAACATGAGCAGGAAATATAAGCCAAATTTCAGCTAATATTCTGAACATGTTGCCTGAGCATTAAAACTTATCCCACCCATATGAACTTTGCTACAGAAA
>JANKYE010000007.1:7312019-7327375 GCA_032467995.1 Erythroxylum dillonii | reverse complement strand
AGTCAGTAGTAGTCAAATGATGAAGCAATGCATAAGCAAAACAAAGAAAGGAAGGGAACAGGAGCCATTTCTATTATCACACCCCGTGGTGCAACACAAATATAATTCTATGCTGTCAGATAGCCAAAACTGCTTAAATGAGTATATTGCAAGTTGTATACGAGAAAACTAATGCAAGCACACGGTTTACAAGATGCTCATCCATTGCCCTTAGTGATAATGCACATGTGCTGTTCAAACATGGATTGATTTCCATCAGAAGTAAGCCAACACTTCCAAGCATTGATCTAGCTATATGCTGCAGTCGAAGCCGGCTAGAAAGAATGCATGCCTATAAAACTTGTATGCAATATTTGTCTGTATCGCCCTTTTAACTAAATTTTCAATCTATTATTGATGAAGAGGATAGGAAGTTTTACATAGATGCACAATATCAGGGTATTGAATATCAAAACAAAAAACCAATCAGCCAAGATGAAAGATACATCAATTACTAATTTAATACAGATGCAGCAGATTGTATTACCTTTCCTGGTGTTATAAGTCCCTTTTGCTCGGCATCAGAAATCATACTATAACCTATCCTGAAACCAAACATCAGAAAAGGTAACAAGGGAGGAAAAGACCAAAAACATTACAATAGTCTATTGCCCATGACATACTAAGATCCAAATTAGAATCGCAAAATACACACTACCCAAAAACCTTCTAAACCTCAATTACACAATATAACTGTCAATGTTATGGATAAAGTTCCAATTATCTGGCAGTTGTTTTCTAATAGACGAGGGAATTAAAGAAACATCCATAGAAAGATTCTCACTTTTCAATCCAAGACCAGGCATCCAGTTATATGTGCACTTTACGTGTTGTTGAAGGGTGTCTTAAAGTAGTAATCTAATCAGTCTAACCTGTCTTTGACACTGCAACATGGTTCCATGATCTCAAGCTTGGCAGCAATATTTGCAACAGAACCCTTGACAATATTGTTAAGGTATACCATAGGCGTTTTCCCTATAAGCTGTGTCAGAAAGCAATCAATATATAAGATACCTTACGAAAGTTAGTTAAAGCCTGAACATGACACAAGTTGTATCAAAGTCACACTCACACGTATAGTTCTTATACACAAAAGAGTGGACTTTTAAGGGGGGAAAGGAAAGAAAGAACTCTTCTACAAAGATCTCAAACTTCAATGCACAACCAATTAAGCATCTCAAAACAATGAAAACCGATTGACCCACCCTCCATCCCAACGAAAAGGAAAAAAGAAACTAATATTATCCCTGATTATCCCAAGAGATAAAACAAACCCACTTCAAAATTAACTTATTGAATCAAAATAACCCTATCAACAGGTTTTAGCCATTTAAAACACCAAAGCGAAATAAAAATTCAAACTTGCTCATCTTATTCCAAAACCCAACAGAGACAATTGCCAATTCATACAGAAACAAAATCGTAAGGAACCAAACCTGAGAGACATTCTCGGCAATGTTAGGCCCCTCAACCTCAGTATGCGGCTTAACAGATACTGCCTTGCATACCACCGAGAAACGAGAAGATGAGGAACAAACAGAGAGAGAGGGCTTGTTATAAAGCCTCAGTCCCAGTTGACCAGTTGCCGGTGCTGTGGGTCCGACCAAAAAGCAATCTTTCAGGAGACTCGAAGACTGTGAGTGTGATTTTTGAGGACTGCAAAACGGAGAAGTCGGCAAATTCATGTTCAGAGCAAATGATGATGCCATCTTTCCCTTCTATTCTCAGACTAATCTCGAGTGTATTTATTTATTCTTCTTTCTTATTATGTGATATGTTTGCCCTTTTTGACCGCTATCTTCAGTTATCCGTAGACTAAAAAAAAGGACAAAAAAGTATTGCTTTCGAGGGCCAGTTGGCAGACTTCTTGTGCGAGAAGAAACAAGGGAAATTTTTTACGTAGGAGAATGTTAAACTTTGAAAATTGACAGCCTGAGTTGTTGCTTTTGTTTGTCACTTCAATGAGTGGAAAATGTTGTTTTTGCTTTAAGGATCCAACAAAAATATAAATTGGGGATTTATAGCAGATAATGTGAAGTGAATGAATGAGTCAATGGTGGTATCTATATCTTATATTTGCAAAAGACTGGAAACAGCCCCTTGTGTTTCAGAAATGCCGGTGAGATTTGCAAAATTGGCAATCTTCCTTCATCAGACAATATCCAAATTCAAAAGTTACAAACTCACTTTTAATTGAATTGAATGAATAAATGGAATATAATGTTTTTTCACACAACATATGTCTGCCCTTAGTACAGGACATCAGTACAAGACTAGAAATGATAAGATCAGGTACATTCCTGCTTTGACGATTTTAACTCCCACAAAACTCCATCAAACTTGGAATGGCCACGGCCAATCTTTCAACTCCTCGTCCTGGCCTTTCCCATTTCTGACATATGATCCACCACCAGCTCCGCAAGCATTCCCATTGCCTTCAACAAAGGCATAGTACCTAAGCAGAAAAGCAAGAGCAGAAACAACCCATTCCATGCAGAAGATCAACACACACAGTCCACCAGCCATCTTAAGTATCACTGCAGCATCCTCTTCTCTAACATAAGACTTCAAGTACCCCAAGAACTGACTCGTCTGAGTAAAGATGAGCACGGATACGGCCCCTTGAAATATCGCAGCCAGTGAAGTGCCCATCATGTGGGCTGCATACCACTTGCTGGACCCTGACGACGCCACGGCGGAGCCGGTGACCGCTCCGACGATGGTCAGAATGTGCAGGAGGATGAGGAAGAAGCCGCACAGAGAAGGGTACAAACGAAGGGAAAGTGTGAGGAATATGCAACTAGAAGCTGCGCACAATAGAATGTAGTTCGATGCAAGGAAGATCTTGTACTTGTGGGGATGAGACTGAGCCACATACCAAGACTTGTTGTTGATGGAAAGACCCATTTGAGAATTTGTGAAGAATTCAAGATTTCGGAGATGGGATTTGTTTAGATGCCAAAATCTTGCTTTGGTGGTAAGAAAGATCGAGCCTCCTTTTGAATGAATAAGAGAAGCGAAGTGCAGGCCATATAAGGAGGCTAAAAAATGACCGTTGCAAGGGACATGTGAAGTAGGGCCAAAGCTTTATTACTAATAACCTGTAGTGCCGGAAATTCTGTCCTGCAAAGAGCTAGTAACGGCTAGTTCTAATGGCTTCTGGTTGATGGTGGATTAGTGATGTAAACTATGAAAGATTAGTGTTTTCTTTTTTAATTAGGATGTGGTTATAGGCTGGCAACTTTTAGTCAATTGCAAGGATCCATCTATTTTTCGACTCAGAAAATGCATTTTGCAAATTTGGTAGGTTTTGCAAATATAACAAATTTGAGAATAATTTAGACTAATTGAACGATTTTAAAATTAACTGACAAGAACAGTAAATTAATTTTTAAAACGATTAAGAGATTATAAATATATTTGTACTTATATAATTGTTAGATCCTTACACTTATTATAATGTTAAATGTTGAGTTTAAACGATACTTATTAACTGGTCTAATTAATTAAAAATAATAACTAAAACTATAGAAATCGATCGTGGAAAGAACCTTTATTGTAAAAATCTATAAAAGCAACTACGTTATTCTCCCATGTATAATTTTTCTCAACGAATTCATTATTCCAGCCATATAGATAACTTCTTTGATCTAATGTTTTTTTTTCGAAAAAAGTAATTTATCTTATAAATTAAAATATTGAGATATTTAAACAAACGCGTGGATATTTATTAAAGAATAAGTTCACTAAACTAACCTAATTATGAGGATCTCAAATGGAATATTATTTATGCGTATGTAAATTTTCTCATTATATAATTGATTTTTAAACTTGAGACCAAGATATCTCATGTGAGAATTGTTGTATTTTGATGCTACTTATGACTTATCCTATTTAAGGTAGCTCGGTCAGTAGTATTTGGATGTAGTATGAATCATATGGAGATAGTTGAGTAAGTTAATGGAAGACTTATCACTCTAAAGTAATTATAGATAATATTATGCTGTTCTCAATTGATAGTGATTTAAAGAATTCTTTGATCAGAGTAAATTGACATTTGAAAATGTATTTTTAAATATTAATTATTAATTAGCAAGAACAAACATGATTGGATTCAAAAGAGTAGACACTATATCCATACTTTATCTAGTTGAAATATTTGATGACGAAAGGATTAAATTATATATCATAATCATGCATGGGCAGGTTAAGTCAAACCAATTTGGCATTCCTAATATTTGGATGGCTATAACTTGTTGTTAGAGATCAATTTTAATTTACGATTATAAATTGTTTAATTAGAGAATTAAAGATAAATTAAAATAAGATATAATTTATCTAATTCTAATTATGAATTAGGATTATATTAGTTTATGCCCTTGCAGCTAATCAATTGGATGCAAATTAATGTATGACATTATTTTGAATTAATGAAAAGGCTTTATTTAAAGATAAATAAAGGCGCTAGCGCTCTTGCTAAATTTCTCTCAAAGAGTTGAGTGTATTTTTACTACTCTATGAATACCGTTAAAGACCAGACATATGAACATATCGCAGTTGACGCATTGACAAAGATTTCGATAGGAATATCTAATCAGGTACAATTTCATATTTTATAATTCATATTTTTCCAATTATTCAATTATTATGATCCGATTAGAAACTGCAAAATTTTATCTTCCCTTTGTGCTCGTGATTCGATCATAGTTGGTTTTTCAATAGTGGTATTAGAGCCTCATTTAATTGTTTAACATGGATTAATGCTCAACTAAATTTGTATAATTTGGATGAATAAACTTATGATCATATGAATTTAGAGGCAGGGTTAGGAATAATATATATGATATATTTTGGCAAGAGTTAGTCACATAACGGATCTAAAAGTTACATAAGATATGATTGATAAAGCTGTTATTTACCTGATTTAAATTTAGTTGATTTGTTAAGCAAATTCAAAATCAACTATTTTTTAATAGGATCCTAGACCACTAGAAAATTATTTCATAATTTTCTCGATTTAATAGTGAGGACTATTATTTTAAATAAAATGCTGGGAGTAATTAAATATTTATTAAATTCCTTATTTTATTTGACTTTATGGTATAAACTAATACTTGCTCTTTTAAGTCATTTGGTTGTCAAAAGAAGATTAGTACCAACCTGATGAGGAGTATCATGGATGCTAACAAGCTAATTGGACCTAATTTCTCGTACTAGTTTCGCAACTTGAAAATTATTCTCAAGTAAAAAAAGAAGTATGTTATTGACACTAATGTTTCACCAGAGCATAGTTCAAATGCAACTGATGAGGTTTAGGAGAGACATCAGGTTATATCGCAGTAACTATGCTTAAATCCATAAGGATCTTATTGACCATAACTGTATATCATATCTATGAACTATGGCAAATGGATGTCAAAACATCACTTTTCAATGGAAATTTGCTTAAGAATGTGTATATGACACAACTTGAGAATTTTCAATCTAAGAGATTTTTTAATCAAGTATGCAAATTACAAAAAGTCTATTTATGGACTTAAGCATGTGTCATAGAGTTGGAAGATTCATTTTGATGAAATAATCAAAGAGTTTGGTTTTAAAAATATGAATGAATTATTTATCTATAAAAAGGTTAGTGAGAGTTTAGTTATTTTCCTACAATTAAATTAAAACTAGGACTAGATGATCTCGTTCTAATTGAGAAAAACAAATTAAACAAATCATGGTTTCCCATGAGTTAAGTAACTTTTTAGAAACTCCTTAATTTTTTAAATTCTTGAAACAGTTTTTGCAAATTTCAGCTTCCTAGAAAAACTCTTTCTCATATATCTTCATTTAAAAATAATGACGAAATATATGTTACATGAACATACACATTGGCCAATCAAAGGTTATTCACATAACGACTAAACTTAATTCTTAAATTCGACTTAAACCAATTAAAATTGACTTAAAAATAATTTAAAATAATTATAATAAACTATTAATTTAAGTTAATTTAATTAATTTGAGACAGAACTAAATGTTGAATTGAATTGTTATGTTAATAATATTTTGGGTTAATTATTCGGAAAATTTCAAATTTGCACAATTTTATAATTATAGTTCAAACTTTAAAAAATGACCATAAAACACTTAAACTTTTAAAAAATTACTATAAAATATTCAAACTTTCAATCATTTTGTAAAAATAATATGTCATTAATTTTTTGTTAATAAAACTGACTTGGCTTAAATTACACGTAAGATCTTACGATAAAATACAATAAACCAATATTAAAGAAAATAAAAGAAAAAAATGTAACCTAACCCTCACCGTCTTTAATCTTGTTGAATCCCTTTCTACCACCTGAACCATACACGGCTTAACCAATTCGTTTAAATAACGGTGAGCAACATCCTCCAAAGTCCCTTCTGCCACTGTGCGGTTGTGCTTATTGTTAGAAATCACCAACTAATTTAGAAAACTCTAGATTTGAAAAAAAAAAACCCCGGAAACATCATTGTACAAGTTGGCAAGTTGTGGAGTCTAGAGTCTTCTTACAAGTTGCTGCAAAGTTGGTGTAGTGAGCCTATAAATAGGCAATAGCTCCATTTCATTGCATACCACAAAAAGAGATAGAAAAGTGTCCTAAGTGATAGGAAAGTGTCTGTCCTAAAGTGTAGTGTGTGTTTGGGTTTCAAGTTTCGTTCTTATGTCTTCTGTTTTGTTTAAATCCTTTAGTATTTTGAGTTTTGTATTCGAGTCCTTTTATTAATAAAATTATCATTACTTTGTTTAACAAGTAGTATCAGAGCCAAGTTGTGTCATCTACAGTTGTTGCTCTATTGTCCAAATTTTTTTCGACCAGGGATCATGTCTTAACCAAAATTTAGTCACAATCTGGGATTGTGAAATTATTAGATCAGGGATCGAGTAATTATAGCAGACATGAGCACCACTGTTAGTGGTATAGAAAAATTAAATAATAACAATTATAATACATGGAGCACTCGTATGTAGTTTTATCTACTAGGACAAGATTTATAGAGTATTGTTGGAGGAAACGAGATTCAACCTCCAGCATTAGAAGAAGAGTTAAAGAAGTGGAAAATTAGAGTAGGTAAAGTCATGTACATGCTATCAGTGACAGTAGAAGACAACATACTTTAGCAAATAAAGGATGCAAGGACACTGAAGGATGCATGGGACACTCTCGGCCAGCTGTATGCACGCACCAACGATGCTAGGCTCTAGCACTTAGAAAATGAGTTATTGTCGATCTTGCAACGCAACATGACTGTAAGTGAATATTTTACTAAAGTTAAATCTTTATTCCAAGAAATTTCTAAGTTAGATCCTCCTAATGCTATAACTGAAACAAGAATGAGAAGAATTATTGTACATGGGTTATGCCCATAATTTCTTGGTATTGTTACGGCTACTCGAGGTTAGGCAAAGGAACTAACCTTGATAGAGATAGAAAATATCTTAGCCAATCAAGAAACTTTAGATAAACAAATGTCTAAAGTTTTTATTAAAGAAGAAGACAAAGCCTTTTTCACCAATAAAGGAGAAAAAGGGAAAGTCACGAGAAGTAATGTGACGGAAGAAACCTTGAGGGGTCGAGGAGGTTGGCGAGGCCACCAACGAAAAGGGAGCTTCAAGCAAGGAGGAGCTCGTCAAGGCCAAGATACAAGTCCTAACAATAAACAAAATACTCAGAAAGAAGACAGGTGCTATAATTGCAGAAGGAAGGGTCATTTCGTTCGAGACTGCTGGAGGCCAAAACGCATGGAAAGAAATGCTACCACGTCGACGCAACAGGACAGTGAAGATGAATGGGATTTTCATGCATCATTTGCAGTAATGGAAAATCCTAAAGAAATAAGCGAGAGAAGTGGTGCAATATCAAAGGTGGAGATGGCACTCACAACTGTAGGTGAAAATCAAATCAACTATAAAGATGATTGGATCGTTGATTCTGGCTGCTCCAATCATATGACAAGTGAAAAAAAGAAATTGATTGGGACATCAGAGTATAAAGGACAGCAAGTGGTGGTAAATGCCAATAATTCAAAATTTTATTTAACTCATATTGACAGTACCATCGTAGTTCCTCGTTATAGTCAGCAGCCAGTGCAACTGCAGAATGTCTACCATGTGGAAGGTATGTCGAAGAATTTCCTATAAGTATCTCAAATGACATCAACAGGAAACTTTGTATTGTTCGGACCAAATGACGTCAAGATATACAAGGAGTTAAAAATTATCGGTCGACCTATGATAGAAGGAAAAAGAGTGGAGTTTGTCTATATAATGTCAGCAGAAACAACATACATAGATAAGACAAGGAAAAATGAGATGGTTGATTTATGGCATGCAAAATTAGGACATGTAAGCTATGGGTAGCTAAAGGAGATAATGAAAAAAATCAATGGTCAAAGGGCTTCCGAATCTAGATGTCTGAGATGACATTGTATATGCAGGATGTCAGTATGACAAAGTACATCAATTACCGTACAAAGAGGTAGAGTATCAAGCTAAATCACCCCTAGAATTAATACACTATGATGTATTTAGGCTAGTAAAGTAGCCGTCTGTCAGCTAATTTAGGTACATGGTTACCTATATTGATGATTTTTCTAGATATGTATAAGTCAATTTTGTAAGAGAAAAGTCAGAGACACTGAGTAAATTTGTTAAGTTCAAAGTAAAAGTTGAAAAGGAGATAGGGCGAAGGATACAATGCCTTCGCACAGATAATGGTGGAGAGTACACTTCAAAAGAATTCGAATAATATTTGCATCAACATAAGATCAGGAGGCAGCTAACTTATCCAGGTACTCCACAACAGAATGGAGTAGCAGACAAAAAGAACCGTCACCTAGCAGAGATATGCAAAAGTATGCTACATGCAAAAAATGTATTAGCAAGGTTTTGGGCCGAAGGTATGAAGACAACAACGTGCGTGATTAACAGGTTACCTCAAGCAAAATTGGGGATCTCACCGTATGAAAAGCTTCGAAAGGTCAAACCCTCAATAGCGTACTTTAAAGTGTTTAGATGCGTCTGCTACGTATTTGTACCAGATCACCTATGTAGCAAATTTGATAAAAAGGCAATACGCTACATGTTTGTTAGATATGACAGCCGTCGTAAAGGATGGAAGTGTTGTGACCTAACTACTGGACGATGCTGCGTAAGAAGGAATGTTATCTTTGATGAGGCGTCTTCTTGGTGGTCACCGCAAGCAGTATTGTTACCAAATTTAAAAGAAATAGAGGAGCAGCTAAAACAACGATTAGAAGAATCTAAAGAGGTTGATAAGACTCAACCAATTGAAGAATCTAGAATTGATACTACGCAACCAAGTGAGGAAGAGTCCATGGAGATGAGGTTGTCAAAAGAGAAAAGCCCATGGCAAACAAGAATTCATCATTCAACTCCAGAAGAAATAAGGTCAAGTCAGATAGAGGACTTTGAAGAAGATGCTCAACAACTATGGCCTCAACCACGAAGGTTAACTAGACAAAGAAAGCCAAATCCAAAGTATGCAAATGCAGCAATAATAGAGGAAATTGGTCTGAAAGAGCTGACAAGTTATAAAGAAGCGTCACGAAACAAGGAATGGCACCAGGCAATGGATGAGCAAATTCAAGCATTAAAACAAAATGAAACTTGAGATTTGGTTCCGAAGCCTGAAGGAGTAACACCCATCTCGTGTAAATGGGTCCATAAGAAAAAGACTTGACCAGATGGAACAGTTGAGAGATACAAGGCATGACTAGTGGCTCGTGGTTTTTCATAGAAGTATGGGTTAGATTATAAGGAGACATTTAGTCCAGTGGCAAAGATTACAACCGTTTATGTGCTCCTAGCACTTGCCGCAAGCAAGTCTTGGAGACTCTGGTAGATGGATATAAAGAATGCCTTCCTACATGGAGAGTTAGACCAAGTGATTTATATGGAGCAACCTGAAGGTTTTAAGAGTAGAGATTATCCAAACTACGTTTGCAAGTTGAAGAAGGCATTGTAAGGTCTAAAGCAAGCTCCACGAGTATGGTATGGTAAGATTGGAGAGTTCCTTATTCAGAACGACTATAAGATGGCGCTTATACACTCAAGCATATTTGTGAAGACACAAGTTAATAAGTTGGCCATAGGCTTGGTATACGTAGATGATTTAATCATCACAGGAAATGACGAAGGAGAGATACGACAAATTCAAGAAAATCTCTTAGTTCGTTTTCAGGTGAAAGAATTGGGTGAGTTGAAACACTTTCTTGGTTTAGAGGTGGAGCGCATAAAAGATGGATTGTTTTTATGCCAGCAGAAATATGCACAAGATCTTCTAGAAAGATTTGGTATGTTAGACTGCAAGCCAATATCAACGCCAATGGAGGTAAATGTCAAACTTCGAGCTACGAAAGGAAAAGATTTACAAGATAACATGATGTATAGATAGCTCGTGCGCAGTCTAATCTATCTCACACTAACATGACTAGACATCGCATTCTCAATTGGAGTTGTTAGCCGATATATGCAAAATCCAAAGAAGCCTCACTTGGAAGCAGTATGAAGAATCTTAAGGTATGTCAAGAATACTATTAACCATGGTCTCTTATATAAGAGATATAGTACGTGTCAGGTTAAAGGGTACTGTGACGCCGACAATGTTAGAGATTGTGACACAAAACGATCAACAAACGGATACATATTCAATATTGGCTCAGGAGCAATCTCTTGGTGCAGTAAGAGACAACCAACGATGTCCTTATCAAGTACAGAAGGCGAGTATAAAGCTGCAGCAATGACAGCACAAGAATGCACATGGTTCATATAGTTATTAAAAGATCTAAATTAACCAATAGACTACTCGATGGAGCTATTCTGTGATAAACAGTCAGCAATACGACTAGCAGAGAATCCAGTATTCCGTGCACGGACAAAATACGTGGAGGTACATTATCATTATATTCAAGAAAAAGTTCTCAAAGGCGATATAAAAATGAAGTACATCAAAACAGAAGGCCAAATTGCAGATATATTTACAAAGGGTTTCAGCGGAATAAAACATGAAGAGTTTTGCGAGCAGCTTGGGATAATCTCATGAAAAACTTTGAAGAGAAATTAGTTGGTAAAGGGAATTGTTAGAAATCACCAACTAATTTAGAAAACTCTAGATTTGTAAAAAAAAATCTAGAAACATCATCGTGCAAGTTGGCAAGTTCTGGAGTCTAGACTCTTCTTACAAGTTGCTGCAAAGTCGATGTAGTAAGCCTATAAATAGGCAATAGCACCATTTCATTGCATACCACAAAAAGAAATAGAAAAGTGTCCTAAGTGATAGAAAAATGTTTCCTAAAATGTAGTGTGTGTCTGAGTTTCAAATTTCGTTCTTCTGTCTTCTGTTTTGTTTAAATCCTTCAGTGTTTTGAGTTTTATATTCGAGTCCGTTTATTAATAAAATTATTATTACTTTGTTTAACACTCATAGCCATAGCATATAAATCCCTCCACAGCCCACACCCTGATCAACTTTTTTGTTGGTTATCCCATAATCCTCTTAGAAATGGCATAAATGGAGGATGCAAGGCTTAAAAAATGGCATGGCAATTCCTGATAGCTTAAAGCTAGCACCTCCGATACTCCTATTAGTATATTTATGAGTGAACCATGTTACGCTCATAAATAGACTTCTTAGTTGCAAGAGGACTCCCAAGATATTTTATTACTATATTATTTTAATAATTAGTTCTAATATTTAATTAATTCATGTGTGATGCTTATATATTAAATATATTTTTCGTTTTATCAAAATTTTAAGAAAAAGAATATTTAAAAATAGAAATTATAAAAAAATTCAAAATTACTTATAAGTAATCAACTTTTATTTTTAAATTGAATTTGTCCACTTAACGGTCTAAACGTATCTCCATAATACATTCTGCACTGCACGTGTGTTTGCAAGTTTGATTTGGAGGCAAGTGTATTTTATAATAAACTGAAATTGCATTTACTATCTTTTTTTTTTAATAATAAGGAAATCAACCAAACTCAATCTATGGGGAAGAGCACATCGTCCGCATCTCGTTAGAGCAGCTCCTGAATGCCATCTGGCGGGTCCGAAAGAATATAAAGCCCTAGGCGATGAAGGGCGGCAAAACGGGCCAATCTGTAAGCGCACTGGTTTCCTTTACGGTAGGTATGCTGGAGGCGAACCTCCCAAGCCCGGCGAAGCATCTCCTGAATATCTGTCATCAGAAAGGAAACCTCAGTAAGCACCAAAGAAGAATAAGAAAGAATATTAATGACCTCAAGAGAGTCGACTTCTGCGACGGCTCGGCGATAACCCTTCTCCCAGGCCAACGCAAGGTCTGAATACACGCCCCAAAGTTTCGCCGCTAAAGACGATCCCCTCCCAATACACTGCTGAAACCTCCCACACCAGGTCCATTGACAATCCCAAATTAACCCCCCAGAGTAGCCCTTGGGCGAACCGTACGGAACTGTGCCATCCGAATTTACCTTCACCCATCCTTCCGAGGGTTTCATCCAGCCCACAAGAGTACCCAGAGGGACGCCTTGGGCTGGAAACACACAGGATTCCATACTATCGAATTCATGGATTGAAAATGAATTTAACTCGAGGTGTAGTGAGTTAGTAAAAGGCTCTCCTGACTTAAGTAAGATTGCGGGTTTGAATTGTCCTCATGTATGCAGCAATTTAAAATTTAAAGTCAAAGTTTTGCCTCTCGTAAGAAACTTACCCGGTTTAAGTGGGGATTAGTCCGGGAGTGAATGATTTATAGGCACCTTTTCCATAGTTAGAATCCTCCTAGACACATCCTGAGAAAAAAAAAGAAAATAAATTTCTTCATTTTTGAACGTTATTCTTCCTCAAAAGATTTCATTTTTATTGAGGTTAATTAACATACGATTAAAGTCTAAACTTGTCATGCGCAGGTTGTCTTATTTCGTTTTCCTTCACATTTCCATCAACACCCTCCTCTAAAGCCCAGAAAGATGTAGTCTTTGCAAGGACGACACGACGCCCTAAAGCCTTTCAACCCCGATAACGGTCAAAACTGTAAAATGAATCAAACCAAGCCTCTTTTGTGTCCACTCAAAAAGCACCTTATCTTATCAGCATCGTTGTCTTGTCCTATTAACTCACTCTCGCTTCATTGAATTGTAACCTGTGACGAGAGAGAACAGAACGAAAATGGCAGTGAAGATACGGTTCGCGAGACTTGGGTGCAAACACCGACCCTTTTACAGGATCATTGTCACCGATAGCCAAGCCCCAAGAGATGGCAAGCACATTCAAGTTGTGGGCTTTTATGATCCTCTGTCTGGTACTGTTACTTCGCTTCACATTCCCTCTTTTTGGTAAAGAAAACAAAGACTCGACTTTTTCGAAGTTTCAGTGATTAGCTTTTGTGTTAATCCTAGTGGATTTTTTTTGAATTTGAGTTATGTTGCAGGCAAAGATGGTAACAAGTATATGGGGCTCAAGTATGATGCTGTCAAGTAAGTCATCTTTTTCTACCGCTTTTATAGTAAATTTGCTTAAATTATGCATTTTGGCTGCGTTGAGTTTTCTTGCGTATGATAATTTACATACAACACAAACTTATTACGATAGCTTTATAAAATTTTTTCCTTCTAGTTCATCTTTAATTGGGAATTTTGAAGTAACTAAAGGACTGAAGGATGATACATTGTGGAGAGAGAAATGTGTCAACTTGTTGAAATAGTTACATCTCCGGGTAAAAGTAGTAAACTTCTATGTTTAGATGGAATTAAAAAAAAAAAGGTTGACAAGTTCTAGGTAAAGGATCTTTTTGTGGAAATTCTGGTGGCTGGGAAATGGATATCTCTTTGGCGCTGTTTTCTTTTACATACAGGCCTTTGAGAAATCATTGTGCCATTGATGGAGGACAACCATAAAATTCACTGAGGTTCTTGGCTGTCATATTTAAGTAGGAGTTGATCTCCTGAAGATATACACAGACGCCCAATGTTGGTTGTTGGTGCGTGTACAACTTCTTCAGGAATATGATAGCATCATTGCCTATGATCTATATAGTTCTAGTGCTACATTATCTCTGGAAGTGTTTTTGTTCTATGCCATTTTGCCACTTGATTTCAACTAAATTATTCAGTAAATGACGGAAAAGTTTACTCAGTTTATGCTTATACATTATGCAGTGAAGTCCATTGAAAGATGGCCACCAATTATCTGTTTAATTAGTTTCACCTTGTGCAGCAGTCATGTGCTTTATTTTCGTTCAGTTATTCTTCTATTCGTTCTCTGCAGGCATTGGTTATCAGTTGGAGCTCAGCCTACAGATCCTGTGCGCCGCATTCTTCTCAAAGCAGGATTGATATCTCCACCATCAATGGTGGTTGTGAAAGACAAAGGTGGACCAAGCAACTCAGGTCTTGTTGATGCTATTGCAGATCCAGAGTAGTCTGCTAACCATGTTAAACTTGCGCTTCTTGAGGCACTTGCATATTGTTTTTGAATGGTGGACATGTAGAACTTTACATGTATGCATGACCTGAACAATGAGGTTGTTGAATGCATTCAAAATCTTTCTTGTCTTACCTCATACATTCCTCCATTACAAATTTGATACTATCATTTTTGTAGAAGTGAAAGCAGATGCAGGGATAGAATGATGCAACCATTGAATGATATAACTTTTGTTATATCATCGACTTAATTTTGCATGCGATTGTTGATAGAAAATGTGAAGATAATAATCTTAAATATAGACGTTGCAACTATTTGTTTTAGAACGTAGAAAATGTTGGTTTTGAGATTTCTAGGTACCTAAACCTCACCATCAATGACCTTCGATCAAAATTCATGGCAATTTTGCATCAAAAAGGACCTCCCAACTTCTATTTAAAGGGTTCATTACCAAACTACATCACACAAGAAGGCATTTGGCCTTGAAAGAAAACTAAGGGGGCGTTTGGTTTGAGGGTTTAGAAATGAAGGAATGGAATAATTACAAAAGATAGTGTTTGCTTTGAAGTTTTCAATTCCAAAGGAATGGAATTATTCCATTAAATTTGGGAATCTACTAAACCCTCCAAAGAAGGTGAGTATCAAGTTTTTATTCCAATCTAGTGGTTACTATTTATACCCCTCCCCTACATAAGCAATTTTTATTCTTAATTCTATTATTAAACTCATCATCATCATCTTCATTATTATTATTATTATTATTATTATTGTTATTATTGTTATTATAAATTTTAAACATATTATTATTATTATTATTATTAACTTTTATTACTAATTTTATTATAAGAAATT
>JANKYE010000007.1:7287492-7298391 GCA_032467995.1 Erythroxylum dillonii | reverse complement strand
AGTATATTTAAAAATTATCTTATATATATAATATATAAAATAAAATTTATATATTTATTAGTCACCGGTTCGATCACAGTTCAATTCCAGTTGAACCATTGACCCTTAAATCAGTTGCTTCTCCGGTTCAGTCACCGGTCCGGTTCTTAAAACATTGTTAGAAACAATTGGTTTTCTAAGTCTTTAAGATCTTTTTAATGCTATTTCTTGTGGTTGTTCTACAATTGGAACATTAATAGTAGGTTTAATAGGTTCATTAATTCATAAAGTGTTTGATCATTTATTTGTGCTCTTGTAAATTTCTAAATTGTTCTCCAACTATAGGAGTAACATGTATTGAAGAACTTAGTAGAAAAACTTGAAATTGTATTTCTTCAATAATTACATTATGTGGTTTTTCAACACTCCCACTAGTTTTACCATTCTCAATGAACCTAACATTTATAGTTTCACCAATTTTTGTTGTATGATTAGGACAATAAAATCTATATACCCTTTAGACTTTCTAGATAATCAATAAAAATCTACTAATTGTTCTTGCATCCAATTTCCTTTCATGTGGACTATAAATTCTTACTTTCGCGGGACAACTCCAAACATGCAGGTGCCTTAGAATAGATTTCCTTTTAGTCAACAGTTCAAAAAGAGTCTTTAAAACTACCTTACTAGGAACCCTATTTAACAAGTAGACAACGGACCTCAATGCATGCATCCACAATGATAAGGGTAAAGACGAATACTTAAAATACTTTTAACCATATCCATTGATATACGATTACGCCATTTTGCTACACCATTTTGATGTTGTATATCTGGCATTGTGTACCAAGCACATGTACCATGCTTTTCAAGAAATTTGGCCAATAGACTTGGGCATTATCCTGACTCATTATATTTGTTGTAAAATTCACCACTTTGGTCAGATCTGACAATTTTCACCTTTTTATCTAATTGTCTTTCCATCTCATGAACAAACACCTCTAACGCATTTGTTGCTTAAGTCTTCTCATGCAATAAATAGACATATCTGTAACGTGAAAAGTCATTAATAAATGTGATAAAATACTTTGCTCTCCTAAAAGATTGAACATCAAAAGGCCTATATAAATTAGTGTGTATAATTTCAAGAAACTGTGTGCTTCTTGTGGCTCCTTTCTTTGTGTGTTTAGTTTGCTTTCTCTTAATGCAATCCATACTCACACCAAAATCAATAAAGTCCAAATTGGTAAATTTTCATTCTTTACCAATCTTTGTAGTCACAAGAAAGCTGAACTTTCATTAATTAAATCATGTTTAGTACTAAAATTATGATGCAGGGTTAGCAGGGTTTGACCAAAAAGTTATCAACATTTAACTTGTATAGGCCATCGTAAACAATACCAGAACCAATAAGGCAGTTGTTTTTAAATAAGCTGAAACATCCATTCCCAAATTTGAAAGTATAACAAACACAATCAAGTTTAGATAAATAAACTAAATTAAAGGAAACAGAAGGTACATAAGTGTCTGAAATAAATCTAAATCATTTATAGTATCTAAAATCAAACGATAAGTTCTTATGACTTCAACTGGAGCTTTGACATAGTTCACCATCAAAACAAACTTTCTATTTCGGTTTGTAGTTTAGGTTGTAAGGAATCCCCGTAAAGTATTTGAAACATAAGTGTTACAATCACAATCAATCCACCCAGTATTATATAGAACTCCAATCAAATTAAATTCAAAACATACTAAAGCACTAAGCCTACCTTTCTTTTCAAACTAACCTTTAGGTTTTAAGCAATCTTTCTAATAATGCCCAATTTTTTTGCAAAAATGTTCCTTCTTTTGAACTTGACTAGAGGACTCATTGACTTTAAGCGGTCCTTGCTTGCCCTTGCCCTTGCCATAATTCCTTTTACGTTTCTTTCCAGCTCATTTATGACCTACCAAATTATTTGTATAGGTCCCTAATTTTTAGGCCTTATCTCCTCTTAAACAAGCATACTGGCTAATGCATTCACATTCCACATGTCCTTTGTAGTGTTATAGTTCACGTGGAATGACCCATACTACTCAGGAGGCAAAAAATTAATAATGAACTATACTAGAAAAACTTAATCAGCTTTCATTCCTAACGTCTTTAGTCTTGCAATATTTGTCATTTCAATAACATATTCATGCATGCTTCGTGAACCATCAAATTTCACATTGGTCAACTTAGTCATTAATGTCCCCGCAAGTGACTTATCAGCAATTTGGGAACACTCTTCCACAAATTTCATAAATTCTTTAGCAACTTCAATGTTGGAAAGTGTTGTCTTAATTGTTAGCAGCAGTCATTCGCATAAACATTAAGCTTAATCTGTTCGATCTTTCCCAAGTTGCAGAGAAAGATTTCTCATCGATAATAGCAACTGGTTCCTCAACTTGGAGTGCCAAATCAAGATCCAATACACCAAGCCAAAATTGGAATTGTTCACACTAGTCAGAGTAATTTAATCTATTAAAAGATGGAATAGATGAAGCAATCGAATTGAAGTTAACAAGAACAAAAACTACAAAACATAATGCTTACATATTAATTATTGAGTCATAAAACTTAACACCTAAATCAGATTCAAAACAATTATTCCACATAAAACATTTAGTGTATATCTAAGATCTCCTTTTGGCGATTGTAAGACATACCATAATTACAATAATGATGCTAATTTTATATTACTTAATAGTTAATTAAATATACCTCAAACAAATATGTTAGATATCTTTGGATATACTAAACACTTTCATTCTAGACATATAAATTAACACCTCAATGTCCACAAGTTATAAAATAAATTGGTTAACCTTTAAGTAGTCCTAAAATATTGTATAATTAGTGAACTTCAAATACCAATGAATTCATTATATCATTTTTTAAAATAAGCATCCATAAAGCATGGGTAATTCCGTAATTTTATTAAAATATTTTATAAATTAATATTCATTAAACATCAAAGCTTGGCTACTTTAGTGACTAACAAACTATAATAAATATGAATATTAATATTGTACAGTGAATGTACAATTGTACTCTAATTAGTAACGTGCATACCTACTTACATCATATTAAAATAACAATAATAATAATAATAATAGCTCTCGTACGTCTGGGTTTGTCAACTTTCATACAACAATACAATTATCACCTGTAATATTAAAGCTACATGATTTGACCAATTTATTATTCAATGCATAGGCGAAAATTGAAACAAAAAAATATTTTAGAAAGCCATCTTCTTTTATGAGCAAGTGACATATTCAAGAATATGAGAGACCAATTAAATAAACAATTATTTATTTATTTATTTATTTATGCACGATAGTCAAGCATAAAAATAGTATATCTCCCCTTTTTTAAAGTCTATAAAAACAAGACAATGAATGCTATAAAGACTTGAGCCATATGGCAGAATAAGCAATTATGCGGAAATAAGATGAACTTAGAATTTGGCTCTAATGTCACAGGCATGCATAATTTACTACATAGACATAATTGTGTAGTCGTATATCCCAGATCTTATAATTATATGTTTTTCACCAAAATATAAACTAGGAATTGCATACCTTATTTTATGAGATTAGTTTAATCTTAATTTAGAAAAAAAAAACAACCTTCAAAGTGATTGAATATACAAAATTTTGATTTTTCTCATCTATTCCTCAATAATTATGCTTTCTAACGGTCAAAAACGAAAAGAGAGACGTATAAGGCAAGAGAGAGAACCGGTTTCTATTAAATAGGTATATATAAACCGGTCCTATCACACGGTTAATGATTAATATTATTAAAACTATAATTATTAATGAGTCAAATATAATATATAGGGTTTAGTTTGGACATTACTCTAACCATATTCATATCCTTTTTTCATGATTCAACTTATATTCATATCCATATCTATTGGTTTTTATGATTTACTATCCATATATAAATCTATTAGATTATTCGAGTTTTTGGATATCCATCGAATTGTATAACATATAAAATATAACTTCTAAATAGAAAATATAAATAACAGATTTTTTCGAACGCTTCAAATCAAAATTACTTTAATAATAATAAATCAAGATTTTGATTTGTATGTCTTAAAAAAAATCATAAAATTGGAATAACAAAAATCATAATGTCTAATGCAAAGACAACATATATTTTTCACAATTAAGAACTAGAATAAAGACTGAAATATCTAAAGCTTCAAATTGTCTTTGCGTAAACTCCATAACATTCAAAACTCCATCTCCATATCATTTGCATTATTATCATCTTACAAGAAAATAAAATATGATGAAAAAGGTGAGGATTAAGGAGTAAAATGAGGATTTTAAAGTTGTTTCTTCTAAGAAAATATTAATATTTTATTATATTTAACCATAAATATTCAAGAAAAAATAGAATTAATAAAAAATAATAGAATATTGGTATCCACCGGTTCGGATTATCACTAGACCCATATCTAAATCCATATCCACATCCAATTTTCAGCATCTATTTAAAATTTATTTTTTAGTTTCCATATCTATTTTTTCAGGTTAGGTACTGCATATATTAATCGGGTTAAAAACCTAGTGCCATCCCTACTTATAATCCAATCACCGGGTAAGTTGGTGTAATGCTTGTCCTTTTGGGATGGAATGATCAATTTTCACCATCATTTATGTTGGTTTGG
This sequence comes from Erythroxylum dillonii, assembly GCA_032467995.1. Classification (NCBI taxonomy): domain Eukaryota; kingdom Viridiplantae; phylum Streptophyta; class Magnoliopsida; order Malpighiales; family Erythroxylaceae; genus Erythroxylum; species Erythroxylum dillonii. Next base: position 7,293,700 of record JANKYE010000007.1, on the reverse strand, counting down.
GTTGTATATTAATTGTTAACTCCTGCTTTTGCCCTTCATAGAGAACATCCAAGTTCAAGTTTTAAACAAGTTATATCAAAAAGGTTCTATTAATATTTATACGTATTCTTATATAAAATTTTATATTTTATACTTAGATAAAGTATTATTTGTATATTGTTTGCCATTATGAATAGTAATTAAATGATTCGATCCTATCCAATGTATTGTTGTGTTTGCATCAATTACCATACATGACAGCCTGAATAGCATTGGAAAAAACCCAGTCCAGCTTCAAATCTAAGGGCCCAATACACAATTGAACAACTAATTACCAAAACCAAAACCCTAGGAAGCGAGTGGCTTCTTATACGCCCTTTGGGTATAGGCCGTTGCACCCATTTTTCTGCCTCTCCTCAGTTGAGCTACTCATCTCTCTCAACACAGCTATGGTGAGTCGTCATATTCACGTTCTTCAACACTTTTCATGCTTTTATGATTTGTTCAAGTATTGCGTTTCTAAGTTTGGATTTTTACTCATTTGCTGTTCCGTAAGATTCAAGATTGTGACTTTTTGTGTTATTCTTACTGCTGTTTGTTGAGAACGTTTTATCTTGGAATATGGTTGAGTGGGTTCTGGAGAATTGTTGTATATAGCATAAAATGAACTGTGGTATCTTTATGATCCAGAAGGTATTTTGTAATGATATTGTTTGTCATAGTTTTTTCTGTAAAAGAGTTCTCCTTTTTGGGTCTTGTAACAGGCCTTTGTCAAAGCTCAAAAAACAAAGGCTTACTTCAAGCGATTCCAGGTCAAGTATAAGAGAAGGAGAGGTATTGTAATGGTTTAATGTGCATTTGGATATCTTTTTTAGTGTTTTCAACTCTTCAGTTAATCTTTCTATTTTTGGGGATTGCATACAGCTGGGAAGACTGACTACCGTGCCAGGATTCGTCTGATTAATCAAGATAAGAACAAGTATAACACCCCAAAATATCGCTTTGTTGTGCGATTTGTATCCTTATAACCAGCTTTTTAGCCTTTTTTGTGTTTATTTTTTTTAATACATTCATTGCTTAGTAGCTACTAATGTGTGCCTGCGCTTGCATGTTTGAGTATATATGTTGTCCAGCTAGGTAAATTAGCACCGTGAATGGTATTTTAGAATATAGATGGACATCACAGTTTCTTGATGTAGATCAGTTTGTCTATCATTTTGTGAGGCTGCCTCAAGAGGCTATTCTTGTACATTCATGAATGCGTATTTACCAAGTTACCTTTCCCCTGAAATGTTTTATAGAGATTATTGATTACCTGAGATCATTGTGCCTTTAACATAATATCTAGACCAACAGAGACATTGTCGCACAAATAGTATCAGCAAGTATAGCTGGTGACTTGGTTCTTGCTGCAGCTTATGCCCATGAGCTTCCTCGTTATGGCCTTGAAGTTGGTCTCACAAACTATGCAGCAGGTAGCTTTTTTTTCCAATCTATAGTTTTACCTTATTTACCATTGAAAATATTATTATTTACTTTTTATCTGAAAACTTGAGCAGCTTATTGTACCGGGCTTCTTTTGGCTCGCCGTGTGTTGAAAATGCTTGAGATGGATGATGAATATGAAGGCAATGTTGAGGTATATTCTGCAAATCCACTCTATCATTTATCAATAAAATGAGCAATAAACTAGCATTCAGATTCTCACTTACTAGATTAAATTCTTTACATGTTTTTTCAATCTTAAGGAACTAATTTGTTAAAGTGGCTTTCGTGATCAGGCCAGTGGTGAGGATTTCTCAGTTGAACCAACAGAGAGGAGGCCATTCCGTGCTTTGCTTGATGTTGGTTTAATCAGGACCACAACTGGAAATCGTGTGTTTGGTGCTCTGAAGGTAACTTCAACAACAATAAAATGTTCTTTTCATTTGGTGGTAAACTGTTCCAACTAGATATGTTCAAGTGGTAGAATCCTCTAACTAGTAACTTGAGTTGACATTACGTTGATTTATATGTCCTTTGAAAAGATTTAAACCAACTTGATTGTATAAATGACTATCAATGATTTTATCCTTGTGAGGTGGCCTCATTTACCTTTTCCTTATGAATATGCTTGTCCTGAACATCGGGGATCAGGAGTCTCTTTCCTTCTCTTAAGCGGAAATCTGTATTAAGATATCAATGTTTTTTTTCTGCATTATTCATTGAATTTTGTGACCTGAAATGTCTTTGATTACAGGGTGCTCTAGATGGGGGTCTGGATATTCCTCACAGTGATAAACGCTTTGCTGGCTTCTCAAAGGATAGTAAGCAACTTGATGCTGAAGTTCACCGCAAGTATATCTATGGTGGCCATGTTGCTGCATACATGAGGGTAATTCCAAGTGACTTGGAAATGCCAGATCTATCTTTGAAAAATGTTAATGTTACAAGTGTTAATTTGAAATCTCATTAGAATTTTTCATACTCTAGACTTTGGCGGAGGATGAACCAGAGAAGTATCAGTCCCACTTCAGCGAGTATGTCAAGAGAGAAATTGATGCGGATGGCTTGGAAGCCTTGTACAAGAAGGTCCATGCTGCCATTCGTGCTGATCCCACAGCAAAGAAATCTGATAAGCCACAGCCTACAGAGCACAAGAGGTTTGTTGTTATGTAGTTGATTTGGAGATTCCTTTTATGTGTGATCTCTTAATTATCTGAAAGAACGTTATGGTTATTTTGGGATCCAATACTACAAAGCATGACCTGAATATCTATGTTTCCTGGTTGGAGTATTTTTTCTGCTATTCGAATGTAATCAAAACAAATTCTCAACAGAAGTCTGATCTTAAAGTTAAAATCATTTGTTTGCTTCAAAGATCTTTCTGCCATCACAAAAATTCTTTGGATTAATAACTTCATTCGCCTTTCTGTTAGGGTCCATTTTTATGATGCGAACCCTGTGTTGTGAGTAGTTATTTTCCATTGTATTTCCTGTTTGTTGTTGTTATGGATCCTTTTTCTGAGTGTTTGGACATCAATTTTTGTTTCAAAACTTCTTTGGGTTTGAAGATCTTTCATTGATACTAACTTTTTGTGTACTATAGGTATAATGCAAAGAAGCTTACATACGAGCAAAGGAAAGCTTCATTGATTGAGCGTCTACAAAACCTCAACTCAGCAGCTGCTGACGATGATGAAGATGATGAGTGAAAATACAGTTAGGCGGGCATTAGAGTCCTGAACTATTCTACTTTTTCCTAGTCTTCATGTTGTTTAAGATTAAGATTAGTTCGATTTGGATGTGTTTGAAGTTAATTTTTGTTTATCTTTTCTTGCAAAAATTGTACTGCTTTGAGGGTAACATTTGGAATGACAGATGTTTTGAAATTTTGACTTACTGTGTTAAAGCCCCCATACCCTTGCTTATTTCTTGAGCATTAGTGGCTTATGAATATATCCCATGACAAGATTCAACTTGAATGGTGGGCTGTAGTTTAACTGCATAGCATTCGATGTTGTAAGCCAAGGCATAAACCGAAGACATGCGTCAGAGCAGTGTTGTACTGTTGTGTATTGGTAGTGACTTGGTCACTTGCCCTATTGGTTAGCTTTTTAACACTCAGAATGTTGACACCTTCGCACTAGAAGGTAGCAAATAATATACCCTGATAAACTTTGAACTTACGATGTGTCAGCTCCTGATTCTGGTTCAGTGAACAAATTAACCCATGCCACCAGTGATCAGTAGCCGAATGGAGGAGCCATGAAAAGGGTCCACTTCCACAACAACGGTATAACCATTTCTAGTGACAGCCAATTGATTTCTATCGTCCTTGACCTGTAAGAGCTCAAAACTTTGTCTATGCCACACATTTCCTTTACACATCCTTATATTCGTAAAACAAAGATGCCTTCGCCTTCAAACAGTTTGCAATTCAAGCAAAGTTATGGTGCATTCATTGACCATAACATCAGTAGCCACTACAGCTCCTAGCTCAACCAATTCTAACAAGGCAGTAACAGTAACACGAGTTTCATTTCCAAGATCTCAAACTCTGCGTGCTTGCAAGAGGGATTGGGATCCTGTGTTGGACACCAAACTTGTACACCGCATGTTGGTTTCTTTATACAAATGTATCTGTACCTTGAGGATCAGATAAATTACGCGTAAAGATGTGCTAAAGTTCCTTACGTCTGCATCTATTAAGATTTGAATCTTGATCCCTAGCACAAAAATCAAGTAGATGTTTACTTCGGCTGACGGTTTGCAATGCAGGTTTGTGACCTTGAGTTTGGGGGGTATAGCTCTGGGCTTGCACATTGGTGGCTCCAATGCACTTGCTGCTAGGAGACCACCACCACCTCCACCAGAAGAGAAGAACCCAAATGTGAGTGGTCTAGAAGCAAAAGTACTTACTAGCACGAAGAGGAAGGAAGCCACGAAAGAAGCTGTGGCCAAGCTGAGAGAGAGAGGAAAGACAATCAGCGAACCATCTGAATAGAGCAATAATTTTCAGTGGAATGCATTGGTTGTATACTTGCAAGTGAAGTCCATCATTTTGCAACTCCCTATCTTATTTTCTTTCCTTCCTTTGGCAGAAACTTTTTTTTTTCTATTTTAGTATTTCCTCCTGAAATATCCTTCAAAGCTTTTTTTTTTAATTACAAGTAGAGAAAATAAAACAAATTACAAGAGCCTTCGAGGGAAACTAACCCCAGTTATATCTTCTAGAAACATAGTGGCACATCTTGAAGGTGCACTTTCAAAAGTAGTAACCTAGATACCAAAATTAATTGCAAAGTTGGCCGGTCAATCTGTGCAATGATTTCCCTCTCTATAAGTATGGCGGGTAAAAACAACCCAGTTTCGGGTGAATAATTCGTTGATGCCCAGGATGAGGGGGTTGAGCGATATTGTCCGGTGTGTTGCGTCGGATAGGAGATTCTTGACCGTGAGAGAGTCCAGCTCGAGTACCACGCGCCAAAAGCCAAGGTCCCAAGCTAAGTTTAGTCCCGAAAATACTCCCCAAAGTTTCACCGAGACCAAGGAACACCAACCGATGTTTTGTATAAAACCGCCAAGTCAATCACCAAAGCTATCCCGAATAAGTCCACCTGTTGTGACCGGGGGTTTGCGCTGTTGCATGCATTGATGTTGTTCAGTTTTACCCATCTAGGGATAGGCAGACACCCAATAAGTTGTTCATAGCGAAGTCGAAGAGCAAGACAGGCTTGAAGTTGCCAGACGGAAGACTAGTAGATTTGTCGGACATAGTTAAGGACAAGGGTTATAGGAGAAGACGGCCATGAGAATTAGATGTCAAAGAGGGCCATATCTCTCCGTTTCCAAAGAAACCAGCAGGCGTTATCAAAGATAATTGACTAGGCAAAATCGGAAAGTTGGAGATTTAGGATGAGTCAATCCTGAAGATCAGGGTTAAAAAAGTTAGGAGTAATGCCTTGGAGGGGGAAGGTAAGCTATAGGCTATGCGCTTTGAAACAATTGCTTACAACATGAAGCGAAGATTTTTTTGTATGATAGTAATAGCACTCCACGCTCGTAGTAAGATGTTTACGTACGCATTGTTAATTAGAGAGGAGGCGATCTTGCGTGAGGAACCAAAAGAAAGATTGGATAAGTTAGAGGCGGGCCAGTGCCATATATGCTTCCAAAGGCTACTGGAATGAGAGGAAGGTTAACTGAGTTCTCACTAGTTTGAATGACGGGAAAGAGGACCAAATTCGTTTAGTTGATGATTATCAGACGTAAGCAACTGAAATGCATTCGCTTGAAAGTACAACTTTGTTGGGACAAGTGATCATCTCTCAGTGTTGGAGCAGGCTATGGCTCCAGGTTGTCAGGTGCTCTAGGCTATAGCCATCAAAGATGCCAGCAGAGAAAACATGATACCTCTACTTGATCTAGATTATTGAATGGAAAGAAAGGGAAAAGGATAAGAAAAGATAATCAACTTGCCGTTGGTTCAAAGCTGCGGCCTTTGGACTTTAATCATGACTAGGATATAAAATGAAGATTGGCAGTCTTTTGTGGTTGGAGCATGTTAATTTATTAATGCTTTATCTCATTATGGTGACAGTAACAGTATCACAATTGCCTTGTAAACAGTGGTTACTTGATTCAGAGATTTATAGATGTGGAAAAATTCCTGTTAGGAAATTAAACTATTTCCACACTACTAGAAAGCCAATAAAGCAAACACACACAACACAAAATTTGATAACGG
>JANKYE010000007.1:7243398-7255365 GCA_032467995.1 Erythroxylum dillonii | reverse complement strand
CAAGGAATTTTTTTTAAATTATTATCTTATGCATTTAGCGAGGTTATTATTTTATCCCATTGGCCCAAGTCGGGACCAGAGAAAATTATTATTTAATCGATATTATTAATTTATCGAGGTTTTACTGTAAATATCAACACGAAGCCACAGCTCTGAAAAATTCCAACAACGTTATCTTGACATTTAGGCAACAAACATTAGCTCACGACGTCTAATTACCAAAGTAGACTAGCCACAATAGCATCCGCACCATTTCAACTCCTTCGTAATAAATCACAGCACACGATGATCCTTGCCCACTGCTTGGTTTGTTTTCTAACACCCACTGCTTGATTTGTTGTCTAACGTCCACTGCTTAATTTATTATCCAATGCGCATTGCTTGATTTGCCAAAACTCCTATGCAAGTCCACTGCTCAACTCCCATGCAAGGCCACTACACTTGGCCATACATCAACAACTTAACGCCAACGTACGCTCAATTTGGTGATTTCCTTCAGCTATAGAGACATGCTCAATTAACGCAGTGTGTTTCCCAATAAGCAATTAACGCACACCACTACACCATAGAATTGTCTAACACAACACACGTATATCCAACTATCTTCCCATCTCATATTGCAGCCGTATGTGTTTCTTTATTGGTCATCAATGCACAACACTGCAACCACTATTTTTCCACACAAGAGATTCACTTCAGCTGTTTTAGAAACATGTACGATGTCGACTCCTTCAATCAAGAAGAGTCCCACATCAACTACATAACTACCACTTTAATTCAAACACACAACAACCTCATCCTTTTAGTTTCTTCAATCCATAATAACCTGTAAATCCAGCAAAAAAATAATTCTAATATCACCATAATGATAGACTCCAATGTAGTGTAGAATTCCTATAAGATATATCTTATATGTCTAATTAAAATGTCAAAACCAAATAAAAGTTATATACAATATATCCTAACAATCTCCCCCTTTTTCGAATTTTTGTCACAAACATTAAACTCCCCCTAAATAATATAATTGGACCATAAATACTCCCCCTTGATCAAACATCAAGTTTCAAAAAACATCAAGTTTATCCAATCATCTAAATTTCTCCCCATGGGGATAAAAAGTTGCCAAAAAGCATGATGAATAGTCACGCATATCCCTTGAAATCTCCCCCTGAATGGAACATTCATAATAAACAATTTGATGTCTTCCCCTTGGGACAAAACATTGTCAAAACGCATAATCATAATAATCAACAATAGGTGCAGTAGAAGAATCATAAGCACACTAATAAGATAGATTACCTCCATTTAAAACACTAAGAGATATGCCCGAAAGAGAGAGATATACCTGAGAGAGAGACCCACACTGATGAGAGAGCTGACGAGTTTTCGGTGGAGTCAAACAGAAGTCACAATGCAACTACTAAAAAGATGAGATGACAATAGCAACATAAAAACTAAAGAACTAAAAAAGACAAATATTTTCTTCTTTTTTGTTACGTTTCATTTCTCTTTTTAAACAACAAAAAAACTTTAAAAATGTAAACTACACAGTCCCTGTGACTCTCGAAGAAATTCAAACTTGGTCTTTTTTCTCGTCATATTATCTTTATCATCGGTTTCTTCTTCTGAAGTAACTAACTTGTCTTTTGTTTGACCAGTTGCTTTACAAACAGTAACTAACTGTGAATCTATACAACTTCTTGTTTTTCCTTCCCAACGTCTTTATGTCTGTAATTGACCCTTTCTAATCCAAGTGTGCTTCAGTACCATGGGTTGTTGCTGGAAATTTAATGGAGAGTGTCTAGATTTTCGGTTTTGACCCTTTGAAACATTATTTGTAACATCTTATAGCATCTCGACCTTATGTACTCGATAACTCTACAGAAATGACTTGTAGGTATAAACCTTCGATTCTTTTTCGATATTTCTTTTTCTTCAACAGATCTGTATATATTATTTTTCTCCTCATTCATTTTAGAGCACTCACCCTTATAGCTAATGTCTTGAAGATTCTTTTTAACCTTACCAATTTTTATTAACTTTTCTAATTTTTGTGTGCCTCCATTCAACATTCTCAATCCCTTTTCGGTACTTACTAATTTCATTATAGCTTCACCAAGCTCATCTGATGTAGACAACAATTTCTTCTCTAAATCTTGAATAGTATTCTTCATAGAGAAGTTTTCATCCTTCAACCTTTCATTTTTCTTACATGTTTTCACCCTTTTTTATACATTAACTCATAGGCTTCATAAATACCTTCCTTTTTATCATCTGAAGTACCGTTATCACTGTCATAATTAATATGATATTTGGCTTTGAGCTAAATCGTCTGCGTGATTCCTGAAATTTTTCGATTTACTCACTTTTTTGTCTTTAGTTACTTTCTTCTCAATTACTGTTAAACAAGTACCTAGACCTTTTCTATACAAAGTAACTAACGCATCATTATTCACATCTTCTTCTTCACTTCCATATTCGTTATCACTCCAAGTGCTCATATAGGATTTTCCTTTTCTCTTCTTAAAGGTGTTAGCATACTCTGCTTGAATATGTACGAAGCCTTGACACTCATGACATTGAAATCTCTTAACCTTTCTTTCTCCCTTTTGAGTTTTAGCTTATTGTTTGGAGTTGAAGTTCGATGAACTCCCACCGTTTTGCCTAAACTCGAGTCTGTCCTTTTTCACTCTCTTCAGCCACTTATTGAACTCTCGTGTTAGTAGCTCCATATCCTCATTCTCGTCGGATTCATCTTCTACATCATTCATATCTTTTCCAATTTCAACCTGTAGTGCCAATCCTTTGCTACTTTCTTACTTACCTTTTAAAAGATTCATTTCGAAGTTTGTAATTGTTAGGATATATGTTATATATCTAAATAATTAGTTTTGACATTATTTATTAATTGGACATATAAGATATTAATTAGATAATGACTTAGATTCAAAAGTTATATGGATAATCTTCTAGTCGAGAAAGAATCCTACACTATATTGAAGTCTATTTTCATGCTGCAAATTAAATTGTTTTACTGCTGGACATGTTGGTAATTAAATGGTGTTACTACTGGATTGTGTGGATTTTGCGGATAGAAGAAAAAATAAAGATGTGGTTGTTGCGTGTTTGAACTGAAGGTGGTGGTTGCGTATGATGTATACGTGACCCTATATTTGCACATACCGTGGTTTAATTGATTTTGGGGATATAAGATAAAGGTAATTTTACTTGCGTGTTTGTGAAGGGCTTTTGCTAGTTAAAGTGTGTATGTCTTTATCTATAGTAAAAAAAGATCTTGCGTGGTTTTTCTGGATATAAACAGTGTAGTGGGTGAGGACCATAGGTGTGCCCTTTTAGCTGTGATTTTAGTGGCTACGAGGAAAAACTGGTTTGGGAAGCTGCATGGTTATTCAAGGCCACCAACCTCTTTGTTTATTGGATTGATGAAAAGAGATCATCAACAACTTGGAGAATGTCTTATACGAGAGTGGTAGCTTTGCCGAATTCAGATGGGACGATAAGAATGTTGGTATAAACATTCTGTGCTCCAAGGATTTTTAGTGAAGATATTGAAGCCTCACTACAAATCTTTCGATTGCCAACTTCTCGTTCTTTCGTTGATGAAGAGACATATTTACGGGAGTTGCTTTTTATCTTAAAAGTTGTCTTTGTTTACGTTGGTTATTGTTTAATGACTTTAGTTATTTATTTCGTATCTTTATTATCAAAAGTAGTTGAGAAAATCCTCTTTTGAGGTTAACACGAGTCAGTTGTGTTATTGGGTATGAAATTCTTTCAAGGAAAGTGAGGTTGAGAGATAGTGTTAAGGGTTGATTGGTGTCAGCTCAATAAAGCCTTGGGTAAATCTATTGTACTTCGGTGAAAGTAATTAAGTTGGGTGAGAGCCCGAAAAATGTAGACAAGGTGTGTCGAACTGCACTACCAAATTTCTAGTGCTTTTTATTATTTCGCTTTGATTGTTTTTGTTTTTTCGTGTGCTAAAGACATCCATAATAAAATTAGAAAGTTTGCGAAAATATCACCCCTTCAGATTTTCAGTAAGAATTTTAATAACTTTTTCCAATGATAGATTATCAATATTTTGGGCCTCCTCTATTGCTGCAATTTTGGGAATAAATCTTGAAGGTAGTGATTCCAACGTTTTCTTGACTAGTTTCAGATTAGAATATTTCTTCCCCAGTTGATATGCCTGATTTGCTATATCTCGCAATTTTTCATGAAAGTCTCCAATAGTCTCATTCTCATCCATCTTCAGCTCTTCAAACCGCACAGCTAACATTTGTAGTTTCGATGCTATCATAGATTTTGACTCTTCATGAATAGTTTGCAAAGCATCCTACGCTTCTTTAGTCGATTCACAAACTGATATCATTGAGAAGCGTCCCTCATTAACAGCACTGAATATCCCATGCATTGCTTGTGAATTTCCAAGTGCACTTTCTTCCTCGGCTCTTGTCCATTCAGATAGATCTTTTTGAACTGGTTCTCCTTTATCATTAGTGATTATTGGATGCGTCCACCTATGTACTACCAAATGCCAAGCTTTCGTGCCTTGAGCTTGGATGAAGACTTTCATCCGTGATTTCCATGCAGGATAGTTAGAACCTTCCAATAGTGGTGGCCTAATAATTGATGCTCCTTCTCCTATGGCCATAATTGTGAAACTCGGATCTGCACCAATTTGCTACCAAGTTTTGACTCGGCGACCTCGATGTGATACTAATTGTAAAAAATTGAAGGGGGTAGTAGTTTCGCAAACTTTTCAATTCTTTTTTAGCAAACCAAAAAATTAGAAAAATTAAGAGAACCAAAAATAAATCAACATTGAAAATTTGGTAACGCAATTCAGCACACCTTGCCTACGTCTACGAGGCTCTCACCCAGCTTAATCACTTTCACCGAAGTACAATAAATTTATCCAAGGCTTTACTGAGCTAACACCACTCAACTCTTGACATTATCTCTTAAGCTTACTTCCCGTAAAAGAATTTCATACCCAATAACACAATCGACTCGTGTTAAACTAGGCAGAGAATTTTCTCAATAGTATTTGATAATAAAGATATGTAATAAACAACTCAAGTGATCAATCAACTAAGAACAAAACAATAATACACTTGAGATAAAAGAGAAGAACAACTTTCTGAAAGATTAAACTCCACTTAAATAAATCTGAAAGTCGTCATAACAACAATGGGCTGATTCACATAAACATCAACATGAAGCCACAAGTCTGAAAAATTCCAACAATGTCATCCTGAGAGCTAGGCAACGAACATTAGCTCACGACGTCTGATTACCAAAGTAGACTAGCCACAATAGCATCCGCACCATTTCAACTCCTTCGTAATAAATCGCAGCACACGATGGTCCTTACTCAATGCTTGATTTCTTATCCAACGCCCACTGCTTGATTTGTTGTCCAACGTCTACTGCTTAATTTGTTGTCCAACGTCCACTGCTTGATTTGCCAAAACTCCCATGTAAGTCCACCGCTAAACTCCTATGAAAGGCCACTGCATTTGGCCACACATCAATAGCTTAACGTCAACATACGCTCCACTTGGTTATTTCCTTCAGCTATAGAGACATACTCAATCAACACAATGTGTTTCTCAATAAGCAATTAACGCACACCACCACACCATAGACTTGTCTAACACAACACACATATATTCAACTATCTTCCCATCTCATGCTACAGTCATATGTGTTTCTTTATTAACCATCAATGCACAATATCACAACCACTGTTTTTCCACGAAAGAGATGCACTTCAGCTGTTTTAGAAACGTGTACAACGTCAACACCTTCAAACAAGAAGAGTCTCACATCAACTACACAACTACCACTTCAAACACACAATAACCTCATCCTTTTAGTTTCATCAATCAATAATAACCCGCAAATCTAGTAGAAAAATAATTGCAATATCACCATAATGTTAGACTCTAATGTAGTGTAGAATTCCTACAAGTTATATCTTATATGTGCAATTAAAAAGCCAAAACTAAATAAAAGATATATACAATATATCCTAACAATTTTAAATATTCACAAGCATATTCTAATTCTCTCTCCTACTTTGCCTTCATTTTTGCAATTCTACCTATAATTAAATTTATAAATAAGTCCAACTTTTTCTTGCATTCTTTAATCATCTTTACAAGGTTATATTAGGTTTTTCTATAATTTTGTCTTGTAAGTGTTTATTTGAAAACTTTGCTAATTCCATTTTAGGCTATTTTGGTAATAAGTTGAAAGTTCGAATATTTTAGCGTTATTGTTTAAACTTTGAGCTAAAATTACAAAATTGAGATAAGTTTGAAAAATTTTCATAATTTACCCAATATTATTTTAAATTTTTGCACCCATTTGTCATGTAAGGTGCACATTTTAAAAAATTAACTAATAGAAAAATAAGAATATTAAGTTAAAATTTTATAGTAAAGAGTAAATATTAATTCGAAATTAGGATAAATATTTATAAAACATTAATTTTGAAACATCTGAAGTGCAGACCTTCTGCAAAATAATAAATAAAGAAGACTATGCTTTGACTTCGAGGAGGTCCGAAGATAAAACGTAAGCCCGACAACTCACACATTCCAGATACCTTGATTAGCTACTTCGTCTCACCAATCCATCCAACAAAGGAGATAAAAAGAAATAATGGGCGAATTTCTTACGTTTGCTTTGCAGGAAGTGCTGAAGAAAGTGGGCTTACTCGCTGCTGGACAGATCAGTCTCGCATGGGGACTACAGAAAGAGCTTGGAAGGCTCAAGGATTCATCTACCATGATCAGAGCTCTTCTTCAAGATGCTGAAGAAAGACAAGTAAAGGACGAGTCTGTCAAGATTTGGCTACAGAAGCTTGGCATTGTAGCTTACGATGCTGAGGATGTGTTGGACGACTTTGCTTACGAGCTGCTCAGAAGAAAGGTGAAGAGGATCATTCTAAACCCACTAAGAGCAAAGGTTTGTAATTTCTCTTCTAACCGAAAGTCCCAGTTGCCTTGTCTTTGTCTCAACATGATCTCAAAGTTCAGAAGATGAATGAAATAAAAATCAAACGTCTGATTTCAGTAGCTTGACTACTTAATTCCTTCCACAACTGATTTTACTTAAGTTCAAAATGCTTGATTTTTGTTGGGCTGCAAGTGCTCATGTGTAGGAAATGAAGTGAGTCAGCCTGTAGTCTAAACTGTAACTAAATATGCTTGCCATTAGAGTTTGTTTGCTTAAGCCATCATCTAACTTTTCAGAGATTAGTTCGAAGAATTAATTGTATTATATTCAGATTATTATGAAAACACTTCTTTATCGTACTCTTCATTCAAATAACTGGACTTTTGTTTCTCCTTTATCCATGGTCTATACTACGATGGTATGCAGTGGGCAATAATATTTGATTGACATTAATGGAAAAGGATATATGGGTAGATGTTAAATCTATATAACAAATTCCTATGTGAATTATTTCTTAACATTATACAGGGCTTTAATTTTCATTTCTGATTTTTCTTATAACTAAAAGATAATCACATGCAGGTAAGTGATTTCTGTTCGTCATCCAATCCAGTTGCTTTCAATTTAAGACTTTCTCATAAAATCAAGCAAATAAGCTTGTCATTGCAAAAGATCAAAGAAGATGCAATTGTTTATGGGCTTCAAGTTGGAGTTTTAGAAACTAGGCCACAAATGATTGAAAGCAGGGAGACCCACTCACACATCGATAAATCAAGAATTGTTGGGAGGAAAAGCGATGTTTTGGAGGTAGTAAAGTTGTTGGCTGGCTCAGAAGATCAAGAGCTTTCCATTCTGCCGCTAGTGGGAATTGCTGGTGTTGGAAAGACTGCCTTGGCCCAGTTACTATATGATGATGGTGACGTGAAGAGGCATTTCTCTGTAAGAATGTGGGTATGTGTGTCTCAAAACTTTGAAGTTAAAAGGATTTTAAGAGAGATGCTTGAATCTCTGTCTACAAGAAACAGTGGGCTTGAAAACTTGGACACAATAATTCAAAGCCTTAAGCAAGAGTTGCAGGGAAAAGATGGGCAGCTCGCAAAAAGATATTTGCTTGTCCTTGATGATGTGTGGAATAGGGACTCACAAAGGTGGGACGATTTGAAAGACTGCTTGTTACGTGTTAGTGGTTGTGTAGGGAACTGTATTATTGCAACTACTCGTAGTGATGAAGTTGCTGCAATTATGAAAACAAAACTAAGTTATAGCTTAAGGGAACTATCCGAGGAGTACTGTTGGTCCATATTCAAGCAAACAGCATTTGAAGATGAACATGAACCTGTAGATTGTGACTTGGAGGATATTGGACGGAGTATTGTCAACAAGTGTGGAGGAATCCCACTGATTGTAAGAGTCTTAGGTGCAACATTGCGCTTCCGAAAAGAGAAATGCGAATGGTTGTCAATTAAAAATAGTGAGATTTGGGATTCACTTCAGGAAAATGATAAAATTTTGAGCATATTAAAACTCAGTTTTGATCGCTTGCCTTCATTGTCCTTGAAAAGATGTTTTGCATATTGTTCAATTTTCCCAAAGGATTCCATCATTGAAAGGGAAAGATTGGTTCAGCTTTGGATGGCTGAAGGTTTTCTTCAACCATTGCAGGGCAGTAACATGATGATTGAGGATTTAGGCAACAAGTACTTCAAGGACTTGCTTTCCAACTCATTTTTCCAAGACGTTCAAAGGGATGAGTTGGGCCACATTCGAAGTTGTAAGATGCACGATCTTCTGTATAGTCTTGCACTATCTATTGCAAAATCTGAGGTGTCTTTTCCCAGTCATCTAAATCTGATATGTGATGCAAAACTTGCCTCAGCGTTTTCACAAGGCAGTCCTAGGAGATTGCGTTCTTTATTCTCGACATCTGTTATATATTTTTCTTCCAAGACATGGAACTGGAAAAGTTTGCGGACTCTATACTTGTACGGTTCTGATATAAAAAAGTTGCCGCATTCAATTGGCAAGCTAAAACATTTGAGATACTTTGAGCTCTCAAGAACTCATATTAAGAAATTGCCTGCATCCATCACAACTCTCTACAATCTAGAAACATTGAGACTCATTGAATGCGACTCGCTTGGGAGAGTTCCTAAAAAGTTGACAAATTTGGTCAGTTTAAGGCATCTTTATTTTTCTTTTGAGCAGCAGATGCCATGGAAAGTGGGTTGTTTAAGTAATCTTCGGACACTGCCATTGTTTGTTGTTGGTCCAAATAAGGGTAAAAAAATTGCAGAACTTGAATGCTTAAATGACCTTAGAGGTGAACTGACGATCATCAATCTTGATCTAGTGAGAGACAGAAATGAAGCAGAGAAAGCAAATATATGCGGTAAAACAAAGTTATCTGCACTGAAACTTGTATGGAAAGTTGGAAGATCCTGTAGCAATTACGAGGATGTGCTTAACAGCCTCCAGCCTCACCAGAACATAGAAAGCTTAGAAATCCATAATTATATGGGTGAAAATTTTCCTCCCTGGCTATCAATGAGAATCTCCACTCATGATGATTCTTTTTCACTCGACAATTTGGTGAAGCTGAGGTTGTTTGACTGTGATAAGTGTGAACAACTCCCAACACTGGGGCATCTTCCATGCCTTAAAATTCTGGAGATATGGCAGATGGACAACGTGAGATGTATAGGGAAGGAATTTTACAGTGGAGAGGCAGACAGCAGAAGAGAAACACTACCATTATTTCCAGCACTAAAGACATTGTCTTTGGATGGTATGTATAACCTTGTTTTCTGGATCGTGCCAACAGTAAGTGAAGGTGGACATCCTGCTGTTTTTCCTTGTCTTGAGGAGCTATCCGTTAGGTACTGCGGCCAGTTAACAAGCATTCCAATACTCAAACATCTTTCTGCTCTTGTGCGGCTGACAATTGAATATTGTTACAGTTTGAAGTATTTGTTTGATGGATTCCCAGTTCAGAAGTCTTTGGTAAGTCTGCGGATAATATGGTGTCCAGACCTGATTTCTGTTCCTGAAAATCTAGGAGAATTACATTCTCTTACTGATCTGCAAATAACAAGGTGTCCAAAGTTGACAAATTTTATAGGGACCAGCTTATGCCACCTCACTCAGTTGAAAACATTACTAATTGGTTGTTTCTCTGAGGAATTGGAGGTTTTCCCTGGTCTGAATTCAATCCAAGGTCTCCATGCATCCCTTGAAAACCTGTGCATTATTGGTTGGGACAAACTCAAGTCCCTTCCTTACGAGCTTCAACACCTCACTAGCCTCAAGATGATGGCAATAGCGAATTTCAGCCAAGTGGAG
This sequence comes from Erythroxylum dillonii, assembly GCA_032467995.1. NCBI lineage: Eukaryota > Viridiplantae > Streptophyta > Magnoliopsida > Malpighiales > Erythroxylaceae > Erythroxylum > Erythroxylum dillonii. The sequence continues at coordinate 7,245,036 of JANKYE010000007.1, read as the reverse complement.
GCTTTGCCAGAGTGGTTGGCCAACTTTTCATCTCTTCAAGTTCTCAGAATCCATTGTTGTAAGAATCTGAAGTATCTTCCCTCAAGAATGCGACACCTCTCCAAATTGAAACACTTGGAGATTCACGACTGTCCTCTTCTTTCTGAAAGGTGCACAAGGGAGATCGGAGCAGAGTGGCCTAAGATTTCGCACATCCCCAAAATCAGTGTCACTTGTTAGAATCCATTACCGTAAGAATCTGAGACTTGTTAGAATCCATTACCGTAAGAATCTGAAGTATCTTCCTGCAGCAATGCAACAACCTTCCAAATTGCAGCACCTGGAGATTCACGACTTTCCCCTACTTTCAGAAGTGTGCAAAAGGGTGACCGGAGCAGAGTGGCCTAAAATTTACCATATCCACAAAATCAGTGTCACTTTTTAGAATCTGTTACTGTAAGAATTATCCTGAGACTCATGACTGCCCCCTTCTTTCAGAAGGTGCAGAAGGGATACTGGAGAAGAGTGTCCTGAGAACATACCAAAATCATTGTCACTTGCTAAGACATAGTTCAACTCCCTGATCGTCTCCATTAGTTGTAAGCACAGTGTTGAATGGTCCATCCTTTCCTCCCACTATTATTTGGTCTCAATCTACTCATTACATTATCTTATTTGGTTTTTCTCTTTGTTCACTTTTTTGCAGGATTATTTCCGATGACGGCTACAGACTCGGACCCTTTTCGGTTCTTAGAAAACATAGATCTTGTATAAGATGCTTTCCAATTGAAAGAGACAAGCTGTAGTAAGTTTCCACAAGAGAGAAATAACTACAGCAATCTCATAAGCTGACAAAAGATTGTGTTACACTAGCAGTGGCCAGAAGATGAGATAAAAATGTACTTGCCCCAGTTCCTTGATAAAACCTGTTCCAAGATTCAAGCTCGACAGATTTTTCTTAGATGAGCTTAGCATGAAAATTTTCAACATTGACACTTCATTTATCGGAATTCGTATTCTTTATGATACAAGGGTTGTAAATATAAAATGAAATTGATTGTTTTACGATGAATAACTTTTGTTTTAAACATATCGGAGTTTCTGACTTGAAAAAGTCAACTTTCTCTGCAACTCTTATGTTTTTGTTAAAGGGGAAACAAAGAGTACTTTCGGGACATCCGATAAAATTGGAACGATACAGAGAAGATTAGCATGGGAATATTATCATGGCGTTGCGCAAGGATGACACGCATAAAGCGAGAAATGGTCCAAGGGGAAACAAAGAAAATGTTTCTCTGTGAAGTTGCCATGTGAGAAAGAAGTAAAGCATTACATGACTCGACGTATTCTTTACATAAATAGATAGTTTAAATATTGATGGGATTTAATGCCATTTTAGTGTTAATCTTTCAAACCAAGAACTTGAAACAATTGTTAACTTTGCAGGAATAAAATGCAGAAAAGTAAAGAGACACAATTTTACTTGGTTCGATAGTTTGAAACTATCTACGTCCAAGGTTCCCACTTGTTAGTGGTGGAGAGTTTTCACTAATGAAGAACAAATTACAGAGATTGAGTGTTTTATGAAACACCTGCACCAAGAGTTTCTCAAACTCACCAATACCCAAAATGGTATTCTAGCACTCTCTGAATTTTTCT
>JANKYE010000007.1:7180119-7200806 GCA_032467995.1 Erythroxylum dillonii | reverse complement strand
AAATTATTAATAATAATAATAATAATAAGATAATTAATTTTTTATAATAAAATTAATAAATAATAATAATAATAAGATAATTAATTTCATATAATAAAATTAATAAATAAATAAATAAATAATATAACAAGTTTAAAATTTATAATAAAAATAATAATAATAATAATGATGATAATAATAATAATGATGATGATGATAATAATAATAATGATGATGATGATGATGATGATGATGATGAGTTTAATAATATAATTAAGAATAAAAATTGCTTATATGGGGAGGGGTATAAATAGTAATCACTAGATTAGAATGAAAACTTGATACCCACCCCCTTTGGAGGGTTTAGTAGATTCCCAAATTTAATGGAATAAATTCATTCCCTTGGAATTGAAAACCCCAAAGCAAACACTACTTTTTACAATTATTCCATTCCTTTATTCACATACCCTCAAACCAAACGCACCCTAAACAAGCAAGTAATACTGATTCTTAAAAATATATAATATAGTTGCTAATAAATAATAAGAATATAATAATATTGTCTTGTACAAATACAAACATAGTTTTATTTATTAGAAAGAAATGAAAAATGAGTTGATTTAGTAATAGACTATGAGATTGTAATTTTTTATACGGCTATGCTTTTTATAATATAATATTTGAAGTTTTAACTATAATATTAATTACATTTTTTACACTAAGTTACAATAAGAAAAAGGACACTTTTGTGTTTATTAGTTTTTTATTTTTTTTTATTTTTACATAATAAAATAAGATTTAATGATGTTAGAAGAATAGTTTTATTATTATTTTTAATCAATGAGATCTAGTAGAGTAGTTCGTTCCCTCACTGTTACATCTGAGTCGGCTTTTAGACAGGAGGTCGAGTGTTTGATTCATTTCGTAGCTCTCTTACTCCAAAGATGGTGGAGGCTCTTGTTTGTGGACAAGATTGGTTGAGAAAATCACAAGCTTCTATTTACGTGGAAGAGAGACTTGAAGAGCTTGAACAAATTGAATTAGGTAATCTAATTTATTTTACCTTGTTTTAATATACAAATAAATAAAAAAATTCAATTAAAAAAGAAATAATGAGTTTAACTCTTTTTATTTTTAATTTTCTACAAATGTGGCTTCATACACAACAGTGGATCATCCGGCCATCCTATTCAAAGAATAATTGTTTAGTACTTTTTCTTTTTTTTAGTATGGATCTTTTATAAGACATTGTTTGACTTATTTTTCCTTTGCTTGGGTTTAACATATTGGATTAATCTTTGATGGATTTTATATGCATACTTTTATGAATAATTTGAATTTGTTTTCACCAATTTTTTTATAATTTTTTTATCATATATATTGATATAAATAGGTTCTGGTTACCCTAAGAACCGAGCCTGAAAATAGGTTAACCGATCTTATAGGTTTTTTATGTTCAGGTTCAGGTTCGTGAAATTACCGAACCTGACATTCAAGTTCAGGTTCAGGTTATTTATGAATGGGTCAGGTTACCTTATCATGAATACCCCTCATTTTAAGCTAAAAAAACATCCAAAGCATGGCTTTTACAAGAGAGAGGCTGTTGTTTTTGTTTCATACTTTTATCCGTATATTGATACAACACGTTAAATGAATATAAGATCAGAAGAAAACATATTGACATACATTAAATGCATATAAGATAAAAACAACACATAATAAATGTTAGAAGAGTGCATGCATTGGGAATCATACATTGTAAGTGAAACATCAAAGGACAACGACAACTTTCATTAAATACATATGAGACAAAACATCACATATTAAATGCCTAGAGAGTACATCTGGAATCATACATTGTGAGAGACACGATTTCTTCGTATTGTTACTTATAACTGCAAAGATTTTAACCATGTAAAAGTTCATAAGCAAAGGATAGGCAAAAGATACTAAACAGATTTTTCAACACTCATTATTTACGCTTTGTTATGGAAAAATTATAGATTTCTAAACCACTCTATGATATCACATGTAAAGTGTAGCATCTTGTTACCCATGTTAAGGACAAAATAGTATGCAAGTGAGTTTCATGAGAAATTAGAAAGTACATTTTATACTTATGCAAAATATGACATACACATACACGTGAATAGTGAGTTTTACACATTAAAATGACTGTACATGCATTCATTGACTTATTTTGGGATATGAAAAATGTTAAAGTGATTACGATATGAATTACATTTTGGTATATCTTCAGTTTTGGTATGTTCGGATTTCAATTAGTAAATTGGAATTAATGTTATGGATTGAAAAATTGATGGATTAAAATGTATATTTGGACTAGGACAAATGTCATGTGGAAGGATAATTGATACATGAAAAATTTGGATGATTTAACCTATAATTAAGTGACTTTTGGCATAGGTAATTAATTGACAAATGGCAGCAATGAATAAGTGACAAATGAACTAGTAACTAGGTGAAATTTGGCAGCTTATGGAGTGGACAAATGGGATGTATGCTTAAGAACAAACATTATTAGGAAAAGGTGACACCTAACACCTAATGTGTCAAGCTAATGCAGAAATGCTTCTGCTGAGTACATTTCCTTCTTTCCTTACTCTCTCCACCAAAATACACTCTCTTCCATGCTTTTATCCTTTACAAGATAGCTATAGAACCATAATATTGTAGTTCTTATTGTGGTCTTTTACCCTAGCCAAAATCCTTCCTAATTTCACCTTAAATGTGTGATGATTCTACATGTTCGAAGTACTGATTTTCTGAGCTGGGATTAGAATTGAACAAGTAAGTAAAAGATTAGTGTTTATGGCATGTTATAATAAAGATTGATTGATGAGTTTAGGATGAAAATGTTGAGGTCTGTTGGAATTTGATAACTGGAATGTTTTTACTGAACATACTTCGGTATTTCAGCTATATGTTGATTTGTAAATTTCCAAATGAGATGATTCTTGATTTAAATTGAACTAGAGGCATTTGGATACAATTTTTAAGAAGAAATTGAATTCTAATTCTATCCTTAAGAGTCTTGAAATTTAGCTTAAAATTGATTTTTGGCTTAGACTGTAGCCTTACCCATGACAGAAATTATGTCTTATTGTTATCAAATAAACTGTATTGATGTAGGTCGAATTAGACAAAGTTATCTTAAAAAAAGTTGTAACTCATTTTCTTATCTTTCAATTGGTATAAATTTTGAAATTTTTGTATATTGTAATTGAGAGATATGAGTTGTATAACTTTGAGTACATGATAATGCACTAGCCATTCAAATGTACTTAGTCTATAGTATTTTGAACATAACTCATAGAATAATGAACCAAATTATATGATCTTAGTGTCATTAGAAACTTAAGACAATGGGGAACATTTTTCTAAAAGGAAGTGCTGCCAAATTACTCCATTTACCTGATTTGGATAATCATGAAAGGTTGACCCGAAAGTTTATTTTCAGAAATATCTGAAATGATCAATAAGGCATGAAATTGGATTCAAATTGTCTTATTGAGGAGCACGCCCTAAGTACACATTATACTTAGGTGAGTTTTGATATGTGAATGATAATGTGGTCAAAATAATGGAAAGATACTCGGAATGTCATTGAGCATGCATTGTACATAGTCCATATATACATTTGTGCATAAATGAATACTTATAATTGTGCAAAGTTGTAATGTATGAGCAATCTGGGTATTGTATAATGTTGATATACAGGATAAACATCCGCATCTAGACGTTTCCAGATCATTGAAGCTAATGTTAATCTGGAGCGTACTGTTAGTCGACCTAGATGGTCTTACTTTTCTTATTGTTCTGTTTATATATTATAGATTGAATGATTATGAAAAGTGAATGAGATTGTACTGATTCCGAACAATGAAAGTCCGAGGTTCTGATTGATGAATAAGGATAATTAAAGTGTTCCTTGTACGTGAATTTGGCAAAATAAGTGTTACTCAACATATTTGTTGAATGTCGAACTAAGTTTTAATGATATATGTGAATGAGAATAATTGAAACAATAAATGTGAATTGGACTGAATATGTGATTCTCAACCTAAATGTTAAATCCTAGACCAAGGTCCGATGACAAATGTGAATGAGGAAGTGTTAGTGAATATGATTATGTGATTTTGAGCATGTCCAAATGACTGAATATATGTGACGCATTTCATTTAATGAATGCATAATCATATAATCAAAATTGTGACTCGAGTAGCCAACGTGCAAAGAGCTTTAAGCTCACTTATGCGCATAAGAGCCTTAGGCTCAATGTTTAATGAGCTCGGTATCCACAATAGATATGAGACAGTTATCAATGAGCTCGGTATTCACAATAGATACGGGATAGTTATAGGCACTCGGTCACAACAAAGTAATAAATGAAAGAGAGTCTCATGTGCATTGCATTATAAGTGTTATGTGTATTTTAAATGATAGAAATGAACGATTTGACTGCTTTGAATGTGATGTTACATGTTAAATGAAGTGATTTAAATTATGTGAAAACATGATGTGACGTGTTATGTGATTGAGTGAGCCATCGAGGATGGTCACTCACTAAGTTTGCAAAAATTTATCCAAAATTTGCATTATTTTTCAGGTTCAGAGAATATATTTAGATAGGCTAATTGGAGTATAGCCACTGAAATCAAATATAGACTAAGGGTCGGGATCAGTTTGCACTTACATATATTTTTATTGATTTTAGTTTTGAATTATATTCCGCAAGTATTGTCAAAAATGAATGTGAATGATTTGGTAATGAAATGATATTATGATTACAAGTGTTTTGTAACTGAAAATGAGCCCAAGTGGATATTGAAATTATGATTATTTGAAAAATAATTGTAACATTTTTGAATGGAAATGTTTATGAATAAAGATGATCCGATTTGAATATTAGTTTCCGCATATGAGTGTGTTGTTTTTAAAAAAAATTGTAATGAAATTTTACTGACTAACTACTCTAGCATATCACTCTTACGAGATACATACTTGAATATGACTTAGAATTTCGATACGTGTCTTGCGGGAATGAGGTACTACATAAAGAGAAATTGATTTTCTCTATATTATAAAGAAATTTGAAATTAATAACTTTTACATTCTTGAATTTGATGGAAGACATGATATTTTATCTATGTAAAAAATAAAATTAGTTTCTCTCCCATTCTCTCTTTCTTTACTCTATACGCTTTTTTTGCATGAATATTTGAAATTGTTCTTAAAACGGAGATAATAAGGCAAAGAGATGATCAATTTTATGTGTCTTTTTTTTTTTTAATATGATACTTCCATCAAGTATCAATATGTTATTAATTAACAGATGATATTTTTTTATATTAATAATTTCGTCGTATTAAGTAGTTATATTTTAATAGAAAATTACTGGTTCAATCCTTAAGTTTTAGGCCATTTGAAAAATTGTCTTTGGTCATCTCCCAACATAGCCGCGATTGCAATCGAAAAACAATTTTTTTAATGATAGTATCCTCAGTCTCTACCGAATAAAAGAAGTTCCATTTTTGTGTGTAGATAGGAAGAGAGTCAGCTATTCTTGGTATATCCGAAGGATCCCATATCCCCCATTTATTATCTTATCTCTCTCTCAGTCTCAGGCACACGAAAATTTCATATCTTAAAATTTGCTCCTCGCTTTCTGATCGACTTCTTTAATCTTTATTCTTGTTTCTTTATCGTTTACATTTTGATCTTGATGTACTAATTGGTTTTCAATTGCCGTTGTGCTGCTGCTGCATTGTGCCCGATGCTGGCTTCCTTGAAGACCAGACAGTGACGAAGCCAAGGACGGAAATACGGGGCTCAAATAAAATATAAATTTTACAAAAAAATTTATATTAAAATTAAATAAAAAATAAAGTTTTATTTAAAATATAAAATAACTAAAATTATAATGATGTTCGCCTACTTTTCATAGATTGAAATCTTTTCATAACAATATCATTGTCAATGTTTGCAAATACATCTCTTTTAATGTAACACACTAAATAATCATTCAATAGGTCATCTCCAATTTTATTATGAAGTGAACTCTTGATAATTTTCATTGCGGAGAAAGCTCTTTTCATTGTGGCTGTAGCAACTGATAAAAGTAATGACAATTTGACTAACAAATAAACCAAAGGAAATACATGATGCTTTCTTAACATTCTGATTTAAATTACATGATGACTGAATAGTCAGTCTTAATTTTTTAAAATATTTTTCCATAACTACAAAATTAAAAAAATTAATTAGAACCAATATTTACGAATTCTATAAAATTTATTTTTTTTCCATTAAGCATTAATCAATCCGCGTAATCACATTTCTATTTAACAACAAAATGGATTTTTTTCCATAAAAACTAATAAATATGTTGTCCGCATTATCACTTTTGTATTTGTCTTATCTTTTTCAATCGTCATTCGTCACCCTATGAACCATCTAAAAGCTGATTGTCTATAATCCATTAAAGAGCAGATAGGAGCTGACGTCAACGATTTCTATTAAGATCTTCCAGAAGAGCAATCCTATGATAGAGTTTTAATATATTATAGATGACGGTAACAAAGAGTAACCTCTGATAAGGTTTTAATACATTATATATATTATAGATGACGATAACGTTGCTCTTCTAGGGTTTTGAATTATAAAGATATAATTACAAAGAATTATAAAGATAATAATTCTATATATAGCAATTGTAACTTTACAGATGAAGACAACCTTGCTTTTACAACATCTTATAGGGTTTTGATATATTATATTATATTTTTTTATATATATTAAAAATAAAAAAATTATTTAATTTTTTAAAAACTTGGGAGTCCAGTGCACCACTGGGCCCCACATGTCTCCGTCCATGAGATCAGATGATCATGCGGAAATAGTTTAATTTTTAATTTGATAATTAATATGGCCTATTTTTATTTTTATTTAAATAATTTTTAAAATATAAAATTAAATAAAGTTATTTTGTACTTATTAAATATCAAAATTTTATAAATTTATTTGTTTCATAATGTTTAAATATAAGTAGCTTAATATCAGCAAAATTGATAAAAATATTTAGTGACCCATCTGGTCCAATTAATTAAATATCAACTACTTAATTTATTCAAAAAATTAAATTTGAGTACGAGAGTATTGACATAAGTTTCAATCCAAAATTATTTTACATATAAAATTATTTTTAATTATCTTTTTTTTCTTAGTTTCTTATGATTTAAATTTTAAAAATTAAAAATTGTTCGAATATGGACTTTAATAGATATATTGAATGATATTTAATTTATATTCAAAATCAGTTAATTTTACTATTTTTAAATTTATTAAATTTAATAATTAATCCTTTTAAAATGTTCATATAACTCAGATCAAAGTTTTTAAAATTTTAAGTAAATGTAATATATCAATTAAATGTTAAATAAGTATTTGTTATTTAATAACTAAAAAATAATATTTTAATATAAGTTATAAAATTTGAAAAATTAATAATTAAACTAAAAATTTCAAAATTTTAGATATTAAATTAAATATTTTTAATTTATCAACCCTTAATTTTTTAAAATTTAAAAGAAATCAAAAGGCAACGTGATTTACTGTTATTCTGTTCGTGGGCCAAGACTTACCTTTCGATTTGGACGTTGAGGAAGGTATAATATCAGATCCTTGTGCCGTTTTTTCTATTCCTATTTTGTGAAAGTGATTTTTAATTATGTAGTTATGTGAATCTTCTATAAGTATATAGATAAATTTTAGTTGAATAAGCTAAGAATTTATTAACTGAATAAATAAATACCTCAGATCTCTCCATCTCATTATTTTCTCAAATTTGTTTTTACTCTGTAATCCTCAGCTACACAAGACCTTTTCATCTTCCTGTCCAACGTCGAACATCAGTTTTGTGCTAGGACGGTGAGGTAGGGTAGGACCACGAACTTCTGATATGAACTACACAAGACCTTTCATCCTCCTGCCGAACGTCGAAAAGCAGTTTTGTACCAGGACAGTGAGGTAGGGTAACCCTCTGATAAGGACATACCTCAGACCTCTCCATCTCATTCCTTTTTATCCCAGACCAACTTTATTCCGTTCTTACATAGCCACAGATTTAAGAAGGAATGGACAATCTTCGCTCCATTATTTTATCTCATCCGTGTTACATAGAAATTTTCTATTGCAATTATAGTATTCTAACGTTATTATTGAAATAATTAAATCGTCAATCAATTCAAAAAGTATCCATAAATTTTTCTTCTCGCAAGTGAATAACAAATCACAACTGCAAAATAATGAAGACACCGACGTTTAGTAACGCAGTTCGGCACACTTTGCCTACGTCTGCGGAGCCCTCACTCAAATTAATTTCTTCCACTTACAAAGATTGATCTACCCCGTATGACTCAATCTATGTAACCGACCCACAACCTAACTACCCGTGAAAGATTTTCACACCCAATAACACAACTAACTCGTGTTAACCTCGTCAGAAGATTTGCCTAATTATTTTTCACTCAAAAACAAAAACAAAATAACCCAAAGAATGACAACTTCCTAGATTTGAAATTCTGCAACAATCGGATCAAGTCTCTGCACTCATAGATCACACATTCATCAACAGTCGGTCTCTTATGTGTTGCAACCTGCAATCTTCATTGACTGACACAAAGAGTCAGCAGCTCACTTTCAAACGTGACCTGCCTATCAGAATTTGTTCACTGTATATCATAAAGGCTGCTCACCAAAAAAACCAATTCAAAAATAGCCCAATACGCTAAACGTAAAAACCAATTTCAGTAGTGATTAAACCCCTAAAAAAGATAAACCTCATAGTCACGTCACCTACTAATCAAAACAGAAACTCTTTTTACCAAGCCCACCAATGGTACACAAACACCAAAACACTTCCACTTACGTGAACCACCAAAACTCCTTACTCATCAAGGAAAAAACCCACCAATCATATGCAACAAATAACCCAGTAAAAGAACAACATTATTTGCGTGACCTATGTGACTTTACTAATTAAGAGATATTCACATATACAGATAATCTTCAAGAATTAAGATTCCTCCTTAAAATAAGATATGTGGCTAATAGAAATGCAATCTTCAAGGCATATAATAATTCCTTTGTCTAATAAAAATGTCAAAAATAGATAGGATATATTTAAAAAAATATATCCTAACAATCTCCCCCTTTTTGGCATTTTTGTCACAACTCTAACATTCCATATAAATAGTCATATTTGAATTTCGCAATGCTCCCCCTTAATCAAACCTCAAGTTTCAAAGAACACCAATATTCCAAATTTCTCCCCCTTGAGACAAAAAGATGCCAAAAAGCAAGACGAATAGTCACATATATATATATATATATATATATCTTGAAATCTCCCCCTAAATGTAACATCCATCATAAACAAAATGATGTCTCCTCCTTGGGACAAAAACATAATCATAAAAATCATCAATAGATGCAGCGGAAGAATCATAAGCATACCAAGAAAACAATTTATACCATCCAAAACACATGCCAACATATCACTACTTACTTCAATTCCATCTTCATCATACTAATCAAATTCATAAACCCAATCAATGAACTATAAGTGTTGCCAGGGTAGTGAGAGAGGCAGATACCCAAGAGAGAAACCACACTGATGAGAGAGCTGAGGAGTCGTTGGTAGAGCCAAATAGAAGTCACTAAGCAAACTACTAAAAGATGAGACGACAACAGCAACATAAAACTAAAGAATAAAAAAATCTTTTCTTTTCCCTTTTTTTGTTTTTTGCTTTTTTGTTTTTTTTGTAACAAAAAAGAATACTTCAAAAATATAAAGCACATTGTCCCTGTGTCCTTTGAAAAATCTCAAACCTGGTATTTTTCTTTGGCTCGAATGAAGATGTATAACACAAGTTTTCTGTAAGTTCTTGATAATCAACCCTTTTTTCCTTCTCTTGTTTTTCTTCTTTCGCTCACATCCCCAATAACATTTTATGCTGGATGGTTTCTTCGGATTCGAGATAAAGAGTCTCGGTTCAAATCAGTTTTCATTGTTTTAGTTGGTTCATCATCCGAAGTAACTGAAAGTTCTTCAATTTATGCAGTTACTTCCTCAGCAGTAACTAACTGCAAATCTAGGGATTTTCTTGTTTTTCCTTCACTATGTTTTTGTGCTTGTACTTGACCCTTTCTAATCCAAGCTTGCTTCGATACCATGGGATGCTGCTGGAAGTTTAATGGAGAGCGTCTAGATTTTTGGTTTTGACCCCTTTGAAATATCATTTGTAGTAATTGATAACATCTTGACCTTATATGTCCAATAACTCCACAAAAATGACATGTAGGTATAAATTTATCACTCTTTTTCGGTGCTTCTACTTCTTGGGCCGACCTGAATATGTCAGAGTTTCCTTCATTAACTTTCGAACACTCACCTTTGTAACCGATACCTTCAAAATTTCCTTTAGCCTTACCGGTTTCAATCATCTTATCAAGTCTTTCGGTGCCTTCATTTAACATCCTTAATCCCTTTTTAGTACTTGTCAATTTCATTCTAGCTTCACCAAGTTCATCCAACATTAACATCAGCTTCTTTTCTAATTCTTGTATGGTGTTTTTCAAGCAAAGATTCTCTTCCTTCAATCTTTCATTCTTTTTATGCTTTTTCACCCATTTTTCATACAAAACCTTGTAATCCTCGTAAATATCTCCATTTTTATCATCAAGACCACTTCTGTCACTGTCATAGTCTGATATTGTATCCTGAGCTGAACTGATTTCGAAATTTTCAAATTTTCTCCCTGTTCTGCTGTCAATTACTTCCTTCTCAGTTACTGTTAGACAAGTAACTGGATTTTTGCTGTGTAATGCAACCAATGCAGCATTGTTTGCTAATTCTTCTTCACTGCCCAAATCACTTTCAAAATCATTTTCACTCCAGATGGTTGTGAAAGACTTTCTTCTTTGTTTCTTCAATGTGTTAGCGCATTCGGATTGAAGATGTCCAAATCCCTGACATTCATAACACTGAATTCTTCTGGCCTTCTGTTCACCTTTTTTTCTTGCCTCCACCTGCAGTGCCAATCCTTTGCTCCTTTCTTGCTTACCTCTTAAGAGATTCATCTCAAAATTCGTGAGAATGCTGATGATTTTTTTCCAATGACAAATTATTAATATCATGAGCCTCCTCTATTGCTGCAATTTTCAGAATAAACCTTGGAGGTAGCGATCTCAGCGTTTTCTTGACTAATTTCACGTTGAAGTATTTCTCCCCCAGTTGTTGAACTTGATTGGCTATATCTCTCAATTTTTCATGAAAATCTCCAATAGTCTCATTCTCATCCATCTTTGGCTTTTCAAACCGCACAGCTAATATCTTTAGTTTTGATGATATCACAGATTTAGACCCTTCATGAATAGTCTGCAACATGTCCCACGCCTTTTTTGCTGTTTCACATGCTGAAATCATTGAGAAGCATTCTTCGTCAACAGCATTGAATATCGCATGTATTGCTTTTGAATTTGTCAGTGCACTTTCTTCTTCCATTCTTGTCCATTCTGACGAATCTTTCTGAACTGCCTCTCCTTTATCATCAATGATCATTGGATGCGTCCAACCATGTACTACTGAGTACCAGGCTCTCGTGCTCTGAGCTTGAATAAAGAATTTTATCCGGAATTTCCATGATGGATAATTTGATCCATCCAATAGTGGTGGTCTAGTGATTGATGTACCTTCTCTCATAGCCATATCTGCGAATCTCGGATTTGCATCAACTTGCTACCAAATTTTGAACTGGTGATCCGCTCTGATACCAATTGAAATAATTAAATCGTTAATCAATTCGCAGACTATTTACAAATTTTTCTACTCGCAAGTGAATAACAAATCACAACTGCAAAATAACGAAGACACAGACGTTTGATAACGCAGTTCGGCACACTTTGCTTACGTCTGCAGGGCCCTCACCCAAATTAATTTCTTCCACTGTAGTTCACAAAAATTACAAAGATTGATCTACCCCATACGACTCAATCTATGTAACCGACCCACAACCTAACTACCCGTGAAAGATTTTTATACCCAATAACACGACCGACTCGTGTTAACCTCGTCAGAGGATTTACCTAACTATTTTTTACTCAAAAACAAAAACAAATAACCTAACGAATGACAACTTCCCAGATTTAAAATTCTGCAACAATCGGATCAAGTTTCTGCACTCATAGATCACACATCCATCAACAGTCGGTCTCCTATGTGTTGCAACCTGCAATCTTCATTGACTGACACAAAGAGTCGACAGCTCACTTTCATACGTGACCTGCCTATCAGAATTTGTTCACTGTATATCATAAAGGCTGCTCACCAAAAAAACTTATTCAAAAACAACCCAATACGCTAAACGTAAAAACCAATTTCAGCAGTGATTAAACCCTCAAAAAAGATAAACGTCACAGCCACGTCACTTACTAACCAAAACAGAAACTCTTTTTACCAACCCCACCAATGGTACACAAACACCAAAACACTTCCACTTACGTGAATCACCAAAACTCCTTACTCATCAAGGAAAAAGCCCACCAATCATATGCAACAAATAACCCAGTGAAAGAACTTCATTATTTGCGTGACCCATGTGACTTTATTAATTAAGAGATATTCACATATACGGATAATCTTCAAGAATTAAGATTCCTCCTTAAAATAAGATATGTGGATGATAGGAATGCAATCTTCAAGGTATATAATAATTTCTTTATCTAATAAAAATATCAAAAATAAAGATAGAATATAATTAAAATAAATCCTAACAATTATATTAAATTTTGTTTATATATTTACGAGAGTTCTATATAAATATATGAATAAAATTTAATAAAATCTATATATCATAACTGAAATAAAATATTTAATCCCTGCTCTAATTCTGAATTAGACAAGACCTTTTCATCTTCCCGTCCAAGTTCCAACGTCGAAAAACTGTTTTTCTTCCTTCTGTTTCTTTTTGAAGTTTTTGTTTGTGTTTCGTAATTTAAATATAAATACCAATCTGGGATGTTTCTCTATGCCATCATAGCATCAGCGTTAATAAGACAGATTAATACCAAATTTTCAATTTTAAACAATAAAGTCTCTATAAATTAATAGTTATAATACAATACAATTTTGGATAATGACTAAAAGGTGTTAATTTTTTGAATTTTTATTTCATTTTCTAAAATTTTCAATTAAAAAAATCAGATAACTAATTCAAAAATATATTTTATTGATATAATTGATAAATTAATGTAAATACTGACATTTAACGAAGTTAAATGACTATATTTTAATTAACTTAATTTTGAAATTCATACAAAAATAAATTAATAGTTATGTGTTTAATTAACAATTTAGGAAATTGGATACTAAAATAAAAATAAAAATAATAGAAATATCTGTTGCTAACATTATTAATCTATTTTTGTCTTGTTGGTTAGGGATATTCCATTTAATTATATTTAATCATAATTGATGCCTCGTGATGATCGTTATCTTGTCGAAATATGGTTCCAACTTCCAAGAGATTGAAAACAATATTTATGACATGTGGGGAGACTTTCTCCTCGCACGATAGTATCATCTACAGTTAAACAACTTGAGAAAGGTGCGGACTTTCTGACTAGCTTTGCTGTTTGTGCCGGTTCAGGGATACGTTATTTTCCGAATCTTCCAGTATCCATCATATCACTCCTCCTACGGGACCAACCGGGCGCTCAGTCTGTCTGTCGGCTAACTAGTTTTATTTTCTATTTCTTTTCGGTTGTAATTAAAAAAAAAAAAACAACTTGAGAAAGGTGAAGTGTCCATTTTATACGGGAATAAGTATTTCATTTATTAGCTTGTTGGCGAGTTTTGACAAACAGCTGTCAATTGATACGAATGGAGTTTAGATCTCTAGTTTAATATTATGGTGTCTTATTGTGTTCAATAAATCTCAGCCGTTTATTTATGTGGGTTTTGCATAGGACCTACGTAAGATCCGCAAAATAAATAGATAAAATTTTACGAAACAAAATAAGACAGAATAAAACTGGACATAATGTTACGTTTCCAACTTCCCGTACAACCCACTTCCGCATGGCAAGAAGTCCCCTTTCATTTTTTTGACGTCACGTTTTTTGTCCTTATTTCTGGGTGGTCAACCCTTGACATGAAAAAAAAGTGAAGTTAGACGAAATCTCTTAATTAAGATGCCGGAGATAATTTATAGGAATGATATGATTCTTGTGCCAATGGCTTTTCAGCACCAATGGAATCGATTTAACGCAACTCTTCTATATATAGACTTTGTAGCTGACCTCTTTCATTACCAAGTTCCAAGCAGTCCGAGTTTGCGCGAAGGAGATGGAAATGAAACCTAAAGCCCACGTACTACTACTTCCATATCCAGGGCAAGGCCATGTCAATCCTATGATGCAATTCGCGAGGCGATTGGTCTCCAAAGGCCTCAAAACCACACTTTTGACCACCGTTTTCATTTCCAAGGCTATGGGGTTTGGCTCATCGGTAGGTCCTGTGAAAATCGACGTCATATCGGACGGCTATGACAACGGCGGTTTCTTCGAAGCCTTGGACGTTGAAGCTTACCTTACCACGCTAAAAGCTGAAGGCTCAAGGACTCTCGGAGAGCTCATAGTCAAGTACAGAAGTTCAACGAATCCTGTAGACTGTGTAGTTTATGAGCCTTTTATTCCTTGGGCTCTGGACGTTGCCAAAGACTATGGTTTGTTCGCAGCGGCCTTCTTCACCCAACCGTGTGCGGTGGATTATATTTACTATAATATTCAGAACAAGTTACTGACTCTGCCCATTACGTCGACCCCGGTGTTGATTCCAGGGTTGCCGCCTTTGGAGCTCCGAGACATGCCGTCCTTCATTGGTGTGCCCAAGTCGTATCCGGCATACTTTGCAATGTTGTTGAGTCAGTTCTCTAATGCAGAAAAGGCCGATTATCTACTTATCAACACTTTCTACAAGCTAGAGGCTGAGGTACTTGATTCTTTTTAAACGTATTAAAACTTGTTCAAACTTTATACTTACATTATCAAGGTCACTCAAGCAAAAAATAAAACAGACGAGGAGTACATACCGGTCAATAATACAAGTTTTAAAATGATGATGCAAAACCAAGGTTTTAATATAGACCGCTGATAAAACTTCAGTTGTTAGTTTCCTGTCGGTATAATTGCCTGTGACCCTAATAGCTAATGTATTGTCCATAATTACCACGGTCTAATTGCGATTAATAAACTGCTATTCATTTCGATAAATTGCAATTTAAAACCCTGAAAGAGTGATTTTGACATAACTGACACTTGCCAATAATACAACTTTGATATAGTTTAGTAAACTAGTATTAGTTTGATGCCACGTGCATATTATTCTTAAACACTATTGTGATAAGGATTGATTAAGGTATAATTTTTTTATTAGGCCTATGATTACTTGAATTAATTAGTAGGAATAGATTAAAGTAGGATATATAGGTGGTGGAGAATGAGACGGCCTTACTGAGTACTGACTATGATCATAATATGTTTATAAACAGGCGGTGGATACAATGTCAAAAGTCTGTCCTGTGTTGACAGTAGGGCCAACGGTTCCATCAATGTACTTGGACAAGCGTATTGAAAATGATATCGAGTATAATATAGATCTCTTTACTTTGGATGCATCCATTTCAATGGATTGGCTTAGCACTAAACCACCCAATTCAGTGGTGTATGTGGCATTTGGTAGCATGGCTGATTTGAGCCCGAAGCAAATGGAAGAAATTGCTTGGGGTTTGAAGAACACCGGCTTTTACTTCTTATGGGTGATCAAGGCTTCTGAACAAGAAAAGTTCCCTAAAACCGAGGTAGAGAAGTTGACTGACATGGGTTTGGTGGTGACTTGGAGCCCTCAAGTGAAAGCACTAGCTACTGGAACGGTGGGATGTTTTCTGACACACTCTGGTTGGAATTCGACTATCGAGGCACTGAGCTTGGCCGTGCCAATGGTGGCAATGCCACAATGGACCGACCAGCCACCAAATGCCAAGCTTGTAGAGGATGTTTGGAAGGTAGGAGTCAGAGTGAAAGCTGATGAGAACGGAATTGTGACAAGAGATGAAATTGAGGGTTGTGTAAGGGAAGTGATGGAGAGTGAGAGAGGTAAAGAGATGAAGAAGAATATTGAGAAGTGGAGAGAGTTGGCTATAGAGGCTGTTAGTGAAGGTGGGAGTTCTGACAAGAACGTTAATGAATTTATTGCTAACCTGGTAAGCTCCAAGTAGGTCATTCTTGGGCTGATTTCCATGTTCTGACTTTCTGTGATATTAAGTTTGTAATATTATAAACGCTATAGAGACACCATCACACCAATAGGATAAAAAGTGTTTTATCTTTTCCAATAAATGATACATTGTGGTTGCGACTGTTCATGTTTCCGTAAACGCAAAGGATATAATCCTACCTTCAACTAAGTACCTTCAAAGGCCCAGGTCTGTTTGTGATTACGCTTAGTTTAGTGATCTGAGAAAAGTTATGCGGAGCCTCAAACTAATAATGGTGTTACACACAAATTAAAAATTACATTTCTTATTTCAGTATGTTCGTCATTAATACTTAGTTGAAGTTTTGCTGAGACATATAGTCTGGAAAGATCCGATAGTATGCAATCTAATAGAAAAACTGTTTTCGATAGACTTATATGTAATGTGTCGTGAAAATACTACAAAATTACAAATTGATTTGCATACTAGTAGGGACTAGGTACTTTTAGGAGATAAAAGCGAAATAAAAATCTATTAAGCTCTCTATAAGCAAGAATCTCACTTAAAGAAGAAATAATAACCAATGGGAGAATCTCCACAAATTAAAGGTTCGAATGAGTTGTTCTCCTCATATCTCCATATGCATAATATTTATAGATAAATAAAATAACTAATTGCCTAGAATGACTGACCCTCTAATTATCTAACTATGGAATAAAGTTCTAGAATGACTGACCCTCTAACTATGGAATAGAGTTCTCAATTAACCAGTAAACATAACCGGTACATAGAACAGCCATAAAACAATTAAAACTGCTCAACACGTGGCTTCATTATTGCTTAGCATGTGGCATTGTGGCTTTCTCCTGGAATACGTAATCAGGGTTTATCAGGTGTCTCCCTTTCAAAGGTCACCTTGCCCTCTAGGTGAAAATTTGGATATTGAGCAGCAAAGAGGTTATAGTCTTTCCAAGCAGCATCTTCAAAAGATGGACTTTGCCAAGCTACTAATAACTCCAAATCCTGTATAGAAGTCCAGCAATGATCAAGCACACGTTCTGGTTGCAATTGCAGTTTCTAATCAGCAGAAATGGGTAGTGAAGCTGGTGATGATGTCGGTAGAACACCATGAGCAGGGCGAAGCAAGGAAATATGGAAAATTGGATGAATCCGTGCATCTGATGGACGTTCCAATTCATAAGCTACTGAACCTAGCTTTCTCATAACCTTGTAGGGCCCAAAAAATCGAGGAGATAGCTTCTAATAGTGCTGCTTGGATAGAGATTTTTGTCTAAAGGGCTGAATGCGTAGCAAGACATAATCTCCAACATTAAAAGAAAGTTCCCGATGGTTCTTGTCGTGCTGATATTTCATATGTGCTTAAGCCTTAACAATATTATCTTTTAACAGTTTTAACATTGCATCTCTCATTAATAATTGGTCTTCTAATTCTACATTAGCAGTCTCACCTTTCCATAAACCACCTTGAACGGTGAAGTACCCGTAGAAACATAAAAACCAATGTTGTATGAATATTTAGCCAAGCATAAGTAGGAGCTCCATTTTTTAGGTTGTTCATGAGCAAAACAACGTAAATAAGCCTCTAAGCATCGGTTGACAACTTCTGTTTGTCCATCGGTTTGAGGATGGTAGGTAGTACTCATTCGTAAACTAGTTTAACTTAGATGAAACATCTCTTGGCAAAAAGAACTTAGGAAAATTGAATCTCGGTCAGAAACTATGGAACGAGGAATGCCATGGAGATAAACAACTTCCTTGTAGAAAATTCCAACCATTGTTTTAGATGTATACGGATGAGAAAGTGGCAAAAAATGGCTGTATTTACTCAAGCGATCAACTATTACAAATATAGTGTCAACACTTTATGATTTAGGCAACCCAGTTACAAAATCAATAGAAATATCTTCCCAAATTTTTTCTAGAATGGGTAGTAACTGTAAAAGACCAGTAGGTGCAAGAGTTTCATATTTGTTGTGCTGACAAGTCAAGCATTGTTGAACATGAAGCTTGACATCCTTCTTCATGTGAGGTCAATAAAACTGATCTGAAAGCCTCTTTAAAGTCTTCAAATAACCTCCATATCCACCAATGGGGGGTTTCGTGTGCTTCAGCCAAAAGAGTTGCACGTAAGATGGAGTTAGAAGGGATTGCCAACTTGACTTTGTAAAAGAGCTTATTGGCTGACTACTGAAAATTAGAATGTGAAGATGAATCTTTTTGTAGGTTAGAGATGAGATTCTTGGTGTGATTATCCTGGAGATATGCTTCCGACAAATCAGAAAAACCTAAAGCTTATGACTAAATTAAAGAAATCATATTGTTGTGGCTTCTGGGAGAGCGCATCAGTTGCTGCATTGTCCTTCCCCGCTGATAATATGCAACTTTACCCATACATAGTAGAGAGGTTGTCTCCGAACATTGTTGAGAGTTCGTAGAAATCTACTGCTCAAGCAAGTGTTTAAGACTCCTATGATCAGTCTTGACAAAAAAATGATGGCCAATTAAGTAATGTTTCAACTTTTGGACAGCCATCACAAAAGCTAGTAATTTGCGATCATAAGCTGACTTATATCGATTAGAGTAAGAGAGTCCTTTACTGAAATAAGCTATGGGGGGCTCTTGTTACATGAGAACAACTCTAATCCCTTCCATAGAAGCATCACATTTAATAATGAAAGACTTTTGAAAATCTGGTAGTTTCAAGATTGGCACTATTGTCAATGCATCCTTAAGCTTCTGAAATGCAATTTTAGCCCGTTCATTCCAGCTAAAAGCGTCCTTCTTGGTGAGATTAGTAAGTGGCTTAGCAATGACTCTGTAATTCTACATAAACCATTTATAATACCCTGTGAGTCCAAGGAAACCACAAGGTTCTTTGATAGTGGTTGGAGAAGGCCACTGCTGTACATCCTCAATTTTCTCCAGGTCAACACCAACACCTACTCGTGAAACAATATGTTCCAAAAAATTCACTTGTTGTTGGGCAAAAGTGCACTTCTTAGTGTGAGCATAGAATGCATGTGAGTACAATGAATTAAAGACCACTTCCAAATGAAACTTATGAAGATGAAGAGAGGTGCTATAAATTAAAATATCATTAAAAAAAACACCAATACAAAACGCCTCAAATGGGGACAGAAGAGATCATTCATTACCGCTTGGAATATGGAAGGAGCATTTGTGAGGCCAAATGGCATCATGATAAATTCATAATGGCCTGAGTGTGTTCGGAATGCCGTTTTATGAATATCTTTAGGTTGGACTCGAATTTGATGATAACCTAAGCGAAGATCAATCTTTGATAGGGATGTGATTGAGTTCCCAATAGTCTATACACAGTCTCCATGAACCATCTTTCTTCTTGATTAGCAACACAGGGCTCGGGAACGAACTAGAGCTAGGCCTAATGAATCCTTTAGATAACAAGTCAGCAACTTGCCTCTCAATTTCATCCTTCTGAAAATAAGGATATCTATATGGTCGTATGTTTGGAGGTTGAGCATTAGGATGAAGATTGATGGCATGAGTATGACTACGGAGAGGTGGCAGAGAGGTAGGTTCAGAGAATATATCTGAAAAATCTTGAAGTAGGCCATCAATATCAATGAGTTTCTGACACAAACTCCCTGAAAACTCTATTTTCTCAGTCATTACCTTCAACTCTATATTAGAAGTTGAATTTCGAGGTACCCCCTGCAATTTGTATCTTCGGCCATCAACCTAAAAAATCAAGAACATTTGCTGCTAATTTGCTTGCATGGTGTTTAAGGAAGCCAACCATTCAATTCCTAAAACCATGTCAACACCCATAAGAATGAATGGAATGAAATCACCCACGATCTTCAACACACCTAATTGCAGTGAATCAATGACCCATCTCCAATCTGGACCTCGAAAGAAGCGATAGATTGAGTGGGTAACTTCAATTCTGAAACAAGTGTTTGAGCCACAAAATTATGGGTAGAACCATTGTCTACAAGAATAATTACTTTTCTTTGATTTAGTATCCCTTGTAACTTCATAGTTGGACCTGAGTTACTACCAAGAATAGCATGGAAGGAGATTTCGGCCTGCATCTCTAAATCTTCTTCATTTTCATATTCGAAAGCAGCTACTGGTTCTTCTTCTTCAGTGATTTCCATAATTTTTAAAATATCTGCCTTGCAACGGTGACCCGACTGAAATTTCTCGTTGCATCCATAACAGAGTTCCTTATCCCATCATTTCTGTTTTTTAACATCCCACGAACTTGTAGTCAGACTTTATGCTAAAGAAGACATATTCGCATTTGTTGCTAACAGAGTTTTTACTCCAGAAAAATGAGAATCACGTGTAACCCAGGTGGTATTG
>JANKYE010000007.1:7164526-7180019 GCA_032467995.1 Erythroxylum dillonii | reverse complement strand
TATTGGTGTTGGGTCAGATTAGGTTGAATGAACTACTCGGTTTAGGGACACGCCTAATATGAGTTTTGGCTTCATATTCAATTGCCAAGTTCATTGCCTTGTAAATCGTTCTTGGCTTTTAGATGCACACATCTGCCTTGAGTTCCTCCTTTAAGCTGTTGAGAAAACACCTAAGAGATAGTGCTCTGGCCAATTTTTTACTCGTGCAGATCGCTTAGCAATTTCCTGATGTTTCTCTTCCACCATTCTCGTCTGTTTTATGCCGCAGAGATACTTTTCCGGGTTCTGAAACTCTGCTGGAACATAATGCTCTTGAAACGTCTTCATGAGTCTCCCAGTAAAGTAAAGTCCATTCGGTGTTGATCCATGCGAAGAAATCGAGAGCGTCACCTTTAAGGTTTATGGTAGCGATGTAGACCTTCATCTCATTAGGGGTGTGATAATACCGAAAGTATTTTTAGGCCTTCAAAATCCATCCTTTCGAGTCCCCACCTTCAAACTTGGGGAACTCAATCTTGGTTGATGGACGCTTGGACGGATTTTTCAACCACCATGGTATGTCATAATCGTCCTCATCATCGGAGTTTCGCGTATGTGCTTTGCCCCTTTCTCGATTACCGAGACTGCCTTTAACATGAGGAATCTTACTAGAGGATGTCTTCAAAGCAATTATCTCTGAGTTGAGATTGCTAAACTAAGCAGCCATGCTAGAAAGTTGCAACAAAAAAGCTTCAGTCAGGTTAGTGGTAGGATTCTGCAGGTTTTGTGGTTGCTATAGGTTCTGGGTGTTTTGTGGGTTTGGTTGACCAGCAGAAGAAATGAGTGTGTGTTCATCATATTCGAACCGGCTCTGATACCAAATTGGTAGGGACTAGGTACTTTTAGGAGATAAAAGCAAAATAAAATTCTATTAAGCTCTCTATAAGCAAGAATCTCACTTAAAGAAGGAATAATAGCCAATGGGAGAATCTCCACAAGTAGAAGGTTCGAATGAGTTGTTCCCCTCATATCTCCACATGTGTAATATTTATAGACATATAAAATAACTAATTGCCTAGAATGACTGACCCTCTAACTATCTAACTACGAAACAGAGTTCTAGAATGACTGACCCTCTAACTATGGAACAGAGTTCTCAATTAACCAGTAAACATAACTGACCCCCTACATTTTAGGATACGTAGAATAGTCATAAAACAATTAAAACTGCTTAGCATGTGGCATTGTGGCTTTCTCCTGTAACACGTAATCAAGGGTTTATCACATACATATGCCAAAGAAAAATAATAAAATAAAATAACTAAATAAATAGGTCAAACAATGTAATAAAATAACTAAATACATAAATACAAATAAATAATAAAAAGAAACAATAGTAACATTACTAATACAAATAGGTAAGGCAATGCGAAAATAACGTCTATACAGAACATTTTAAAGATTAAAAATAAATGGTAAGATAATAATAAATACCAGAAAAGACTCATACAAGAGTAAACTCCACCCAGGTCAAAAGGAAATGAAACCTATTTATGAGTAACTCTGACCAAGCCTATCAACACATTAATTACGCTAAATAGAAAACTAACTAGGAGATAAATACTACGCAATCAAATTGCAGTACATGAATTCATATGACCTATAAGACTACGGATACTCTGTTTAAGAGATATCTTTTACCCGGATCCTAGTACGCAAAAGTTTCCTATTATAAGCCAAGTCTTCGGTAAGATCAAATCGTGCCATATGATTCTTAATCACTTCCCCTGGTTCTTTTCAGGTCTTCCTTTTTTCTCGTACAGTCTTTAAGTATTATTTTCTCACATCGTCTCACTGAAGCGTCAGGGTATCTCCTTTTAACATTTTCAAATCACCTAAGCCTTATCTAGTATCTTCATTATAATATAACTTTAATTTTAATATCTTAGAATATTTAAATTTAATTTTAATGTTTTTAAATTATTGAAAATAAGCCCTTAATAAATACAAATTTTAACAAAGTTGAATTTTGTTAATTAATTAAGCAATACGGGCTAATATCTCACACAAATAGTAAATTTCCATATTATATTTTAAAATTAAAATTATGCATATTTGATAATCAAAATTGCTCGTGAATTGGAATGAACACCACCACCCCTCCTTTATTGTGGCTTCCTCCTCCTCCTAATTCTAATGGTTGCAATTTCTGCATCAAAGATGTTAATACATGTTTACTTTAGGTGTAGGTGTAAAGATTTCGATGGTTGCTGAGGCCACCGCAAAGGACCATGCGCAGTGTTGTAGGATGATGGCAGCGACGGTGGTGGCGTTGTCAATGAAGTAGATGTTAGGTCAAGGTTTATGTTTAACAATTTTGATGATAACTATATAATATTTCAAAATTTAAATTGGATTTACTTCCTTGTATAAGCAATGATATAATTCTTAAAAAGAAATAAAATCAAAGAATAATTGTTTCCTTCTTGCAGGAACCTTCTTTATAAACTTACCTTTTTGGAAATGATTCCATGACATCCGAAAGGATCTTATTAATTCGAATAATTAGCTCCGGAAGCCTTGATAGAACGTCTGAATATCAAAGATTTTAGCAGAGATAATATCAAAGATTAAGCAACGGCTAGTTGAAGAAATTGTCTCTTTAAGGAAGAGCCACTGTATTTGCAAAACACACAAGATACATGCACGAGACTTGCAAAATATCTTAGAGCTTCATTATTTCTTGAAAGTTATATCAAACTCTTTGTGTTTTAGAAAGTGATATTACTCTATTAAAAGGGATTGTTAAATCCTTCGTACATTTCTTATTAAGATCTTATAGAGGCTAGCAAAATATTACTACTGTAGAAGGTTGAAGAACCTTGAAAAATATATACTTATGAGCTTTAAGAGGCTCGTCAAATTACTACTTAGCTTTTATAGTGAAAGACTCAAGTTGGATACTTAGGGATTGGACGTAGGCTTCGTTATAAGCCAAACCAGTATAAATCTACTATGTCATTTTCTTATTTTTAAATTTTCACATTATAAGTTTGTATTTTTAAGATGCTTCTTCTATTTTTATATCGCAAGAGCATTCTTTCAAAAGTTAGCAGGCTCTTATCGATTAACATGCTCCTTCCTTTTTTAGCACTAGCAGGCTCTTTTCGAGTAAACAGACTCCTATCATTTTAAGCATTAGCAAGCTCCTTTCAATTAATTGGTTCCTTTCTATTGGAGCATTAACAGGCTCCTTTCTTTTTCAACGTCAACAGGATCCTTTTGAAAGTTTAGAGGACTCTTCTATGTATAAATTTATTTTATTTAGTAGGATCCAATCAATTTGAAAGTATCTTGAATTTTTTTTACATACAATTCACCACCTCTTGTGTGTGTGTTGCACTTTTCTTGGTGTGTTGTTGGTTGAAAAAGATTGTCTTGAGTGGGTGCTACATTTTTTATTTGGTCTCTTTGTTGTTGATTGGGCAACTTTGTGCAACTAGTTTTTCAATAGGAGGTTCACACAATTTAGGCTGTGTATGTGGGTTGCACTTTTCTTGGTCATGAGTGGTTAATGAGTTTAGTATGCAACTGTGATTTTTATCTTGGCAAGTCCATGAATCAACCGTGTACTTTCTTTAATTCTTTAATGTCAACTTTCTTGTTTATGTGTTCTGTTCGTGCTGCCTTTCTGTTTTGATGAAGAGTGATTTGAGTGACTGCCTTTGATGATTCATGGTTGAAAGTAAGGCGTAAAAATCCCAGCAACTGACTACGACAATTTACTTGGTGAACAACTTTCATATCTACCTTGGAAAGAGTTGAATATATTAGGAAGTTGTTCCTTTTTATCTATAGTGTATTTGTTTTCATTATTTGTTATTTTAGTCACTTGAGTTATTTCATTATTTTCTTTTTTGTTAAAAGTTATTGAGAGGAATCCTCTGCTCAGGTTAACACGAGTTGGTCGCATTATTGGGTATGAAATTCTTTCACGGGTTATGAGGATGAGGGGTTGTGTCAAGGGTTGAATGATATCGACTCAGTAAAGCTTTGTATAAAACAATTGTTGTTAATGAAAGTTTTTAAGCTGAGTGAGGGCCCCGCAGGCGTAGGTAAGGTATGTCGGATTGCGTTAACAAATTTCGGTGTTGATTTTTGATTTATGTTTGCACATTTAATTCTCTGTTTTAATTGTGTTAGATTTTACAAAACTACTACACCCTTTCGGAAACTTTCAACTTGAAAACAGAAAAGCAATCTTAAACTTGTTGTTGTGAATAATTGGTTATGGATATAATGTTTTCAATCTAAATATATCATAATTATATCTATATTACTTGTAATTATGGTTATATCATCTGTAATCTATCACAATTTAATTAACAACTTAAACTTTGGTTAATAGATCATATGTCTTAAATTGAAACATTTAGTTATAATCTTAACCAAAATTAAATTGTGATTATTTCTTTAGTGAATGAACCAATTGGGATGTATATATATGGCAGGTTAAGGGCATTAAGTGAATTGACGCACCAAGCTCAAGTTGGGGTGAAGATGGAAGATACAAAGACGGTGGATATCAACAATGCTAGTAAACCCCAAGTACTAGTAGTTCTATACCCTGGATAAGGCTGAATGCATTTATCAGGATCAATTAATAGCACTGTAAATCAAACATGAATCCATGATGTTTGAAGTTCTTGAAAAAATGATTTATTCCCTCTCTTCTTATTTCCTTAAGTGCTAGTTTTCCGATGGTTAGAAGCTTTCTGTAATATTTTAGTTAACTTAATCTAAAACTGTTTCTACAATAGTTTAAAGGGAAAGGGAAAGGGTTTAGGCTTAGGCCCATTTGATTCTTATGGCTTGTAGACCCATTAACCATCATACTAGGTTCCTTAATTAGAATCAATCCATTATATATTACATGGGCCACCTTTGATTAATCTAACAATCTCCCACTTGGCCCATGTGATGACTTGGTGATTCAACAATAAAACTTTAAGTACACATCTTCATATTGAATCTATCAAGTCATCCTTACTTTAATTAAGAAAATCGAATCATGGCGGTCACAAGTGATATAACATGATTCCTTTCGTGTATCATATAAGCAACTTAACTCATCACACTTTAAGTGGGTAATACTATAATTGTTATCGCACAAAAACAATACTTGTATACATTATAATGTGGATAACAAGTAAATGAGCAAAAACATGACTGTAATTGAATTCATAAGTGTTTACACAATTCCAACAAAATAATCATATGTATATATACATGTCAGAACACTCTGCCAATAAGGACTTCTCTATAATGCCCATCCATTCAACATGACCAACAAATGTTTTGTGCGGTACGCCTTTAGTTAATGGATCCACTATCATCAGATCAATACCAATATGCTCAATCACCAATTTACGTTTTTGCAGTTCTTCTTTGAAAGACAAGTACTTCAAATCCATGTGTTTCACACCCTTTGAATACTTGTCATTCTTATAGAAGAAAACAACTGCAGAGTTGTCACTATAAATTCTTAACAGTTTGGCTATACTGTTGGCAATATTAAGACTTAAGATAAAGTTCCGCAACCACAATCCATGAACTATGGCCTGAAAGCATGCCACAAATTCAGCCTTCCTAGTGGAAGTAACAATGAAGGACTACTTCCCACTTTTCTATGAAACTGCTCCTCCAGCTAATAGGAATATATAACTGAATGTAGATTTTTATGAGTCTATACAACTGGCATAGTCTGAATCCGAGTAACCTATCCTTTCTAAATGGTTTGACTTTCTATATGTGAGCATATATTCCTTTGTGCCTTGTAAATATCTCGGTACTTTCTTTGCAGCTTTCTAGTGGTCCATGCCAGGATTACTTTGATATCAGCCCGACATTCCAACAATAAAACTAATATCCGACTAAGTGTATATTTGAGCATACATTAAGCTCCCAACTACTGATGTATAAGGAATAGACTCCATTTCCTTACGTTATAAATCGTTATTTGGACATTGCATTTGACTAAACTTGTCTTCTTTCTAAATTGGAACTATCCCTAAAGAGCACTTTTCCATTCTAATTCTCTCTAATATTTTCTTGATATATCTTTTCTGAGACAATCTTAACAATCCTTATGATCTATCGTGGAATAGTTCAATTCCTATCACATAGGATGCTTCGCTCATATCTTTCATTTTAAAATTATTGGTGAGGAAGGCCTTTACATCAGTAACATAACAATATCATTCGTAGCAAGAAGGATATCATCAACATATAGGACTAATATAATGAGCTTGCTCCCACTGACCTTTATATAGATACATCGATCAATAGTGTTCTCTACAAAACCGTAAGATATAATGGGTATCATTAAACTTAAGATACCATTTTCGGGAAGCCTGTTTCAGTCTATATATTGACTTCTTTAATTTACACATTAACTTGTCCTTTCCTGTGGTTTTAAAACCTTTTAGTTGATCCATGTACACTTCTTCTTCGAAGTCACCATTTAGAAAAGCGGTATTTACATTTATTTGGTGAAGCTCCAAATCATAATGAGTCACTAGAGCCATAACAATTCTTAAGGAGTCCTTCTTTGAAATTGGAGAGAAGGTCCCTTTATAGTCAATGCCATCCTTTTGAGTGTAACCTTTGCTAACAAATCTGCTTTATACCTTTCCATGTTGCCTTGTGAGTCATGCTTGATCTTAAAGACACATTTACAACCCACTTGCTTTGCACCTTCTGGCAGCTTAACTAATTCCCAGACTTTGTTGTCATCTATTGATTTCAACTCTTCTTTTATGGCATTGAACCAATTTTCAGAATTGTTACATTCCATGGCTTGTTTGAACGAGACCGGATCCTTATCAATACTTAAGTCACATTCATGTTCAAGTGAATAAATTTCATAGTCACTTGAAATAGCTGGTCTTCTTTGCCTTACAGACCTTTGTAATGCTATTTCTTGTGACATCACTTAATCATTTGTAACTTGCGCATCATTAGCTGGTTCTTCATTAATATGTTCAATTTATGAAGTTGGAACATTAATTTGTTGTACCAGTATGTTGCGTATCCGTTATGCAACAAGAGGAACAACAACTGGGGAAATAACACTTGATGGAAGAGTTTCAACTCAACTCTCTTCAATCTCCACTTTTTATGGTTCCCCACTCCCACTGATTTGATCATTCTCAATAAACAGAGCAGTAATAGACTCAACTATTCTCGTACTATGATTAGGACAATAAAATTTATACCCCTTTGACCTTTCGGGATAGCCGATGAAATAACCACTAACAGTTTTTGCATCGAGCTTCTTTCATGTGGATTATACAACCTTACTTTTACCGGATAATCCCAAATGTGAAAGTGTTCTAAACTAGGTTTCCTTCCTGTCCACAGTTTCTAAGGTTTCTTAGGAACTGTCTTACTAGGAATCCTATTAAGTAGATATGCAGCGATCTTTAATGCATGCATCTACAATGATAAAGATACAATATTATAGCTTAATGTACTCCTAACCACATCTATTGCTCACATATGCCTCAACTTGCAAGAAACTCTACAAATAGTCCTGAAAATTGTCCACTTTCATCAAATTTTCCATAATATTCACCATCTCTATCAGACCTCACTATCTTTACTTTTTTATCTAACTACCTTTCTACCTCATTAACAAACACCTCTAGGATGTCAACAGACTGAGACTTTTCATGTAACAGATAAATATAACCATATTGCGAGAAGTCATTAACATAGGTAATGAAATATTTTACGCCGCCTCAAGAAGGAACGTCGAAATGACCATAGATGTCACGGTGTATTAATTCAAGTAATTCACTACTTCTTGTGACCGGATGCTTTGATATATGTTTGGTTTGCTTACCTATAATGCAATCCACATATATATTCCAGTTAGCAAAATCCAATTGAGGTAAATTTTCAGTTTTTACTAACCTCTGTATCATTTCCTTGGATATATGACCTAATCTTTTATGCCATAAAAAAGCAGAACATTCCTTATGTGCACTATGTTTATTTCCTATAATATGGTCAATATATAACAAAGATTCAACAAAATCAACATCAAGATTGAAACGATATAAACAATCCATTAAAGTACCAGAACCATAATAGTACTTGTGTTTATATAATGAAAAAACATTGTTTCCAATCTTAAATTGAAATCCTACATCATCCAACTTTGCAACAGAAACTAAATTCCTAGCACATTCAGGAACATAAAGACACTTTTCTAGATCCAGGTAACATCCAATGTCTAAGATCAATCTGTAGTCCCAATGCTCTCTATCTATGCCTTCATTATGTTCCCCATACATAAGAATTTTTCAGTTCTGTTTATAGTTTGGATTGAAAGGAATCCTTGTAAAACATATGACACATGAATAGTTGCACCAGAATCTAACCACCAGGTATTATTAGGCACTTCAATAATGTTTGATTCAAAACATAATGAAACATAGTATGTACATTTCTTTTCGAATAAAGCCTTTTATTTTGGACAATCCTTCTTGAAGTGACCGGGTTTTTTTTTACCTAAACGACACTTCTTGTCTTTATGGACTCGACCCTCATTAACCTTGCTAAGAGCCTTGTCTTTATCGTTGCCTTTCTTTCCTAGTTTGTTTTTGCTATTACTAGCTCCTTAATGAAACGTGAGATGAACGAAGTGCTCCTTTATTTTCTTCAATCTTCCTTCCTCCTGAACTAACATGGCCTTAATCTCTTGAAGGTTTCATTTTTCTTTAATGGTGTTATAATTCACCTGAAATTGGCCAAACTCTAGAGGAAGTGAGTTGATAATAAACCGTAGTAAAAAGGACTCACTCACATCCATACCCATGGGTTTCAGCTTTGTAGCTAGGTTTGACATATAAGTTACATGATCATAAATGGGTTGTGACCAGTCAAACTTCTTGATCGTTAGCTCACTCGTTAAAGTCCTTACTGTGGACTTGTCAGCTATATCAGATTGGAAGTATTCCTTAAGCTTTAACATGAACTCCTTTGCATTATCCGTCTTAGGCATTGTTGACTTCACATTTTCTGCGATTGTCATTCGCATCAAGTTCAAACTCAGCCTATTGGACCATTCCCAAGCCTCATAAAAAGACTTGTCAGCTTCTGTACTGGTCTTAGTTATGGCTACGAGTCTTACATCTGAAACTATAGCTAGGTTCAAGTGCATTTATACCTAGTTGGAATTAGAGTTGTTCAGACCAATCTGTATAGTTCAAACCATTGAACTTGATCAACCCATTTCTAAGGTGAACAAATTAGTAGATGCTGCAAATACAACATATAGCTTACGCATTAATGCTTTGAGTAAACTTAAATAGATTCAAACTAACTAAGAACTTTGATTATGCATTTAAATTCTCCTTTGGGCAATATTTAAATACATATTTGTAACCTATAATGATGCAAATAAAAAACACTGTAATGGGCAATCAATCATAATCTAGTCAACATACATGTCATCTTTGGATATACAACCATATTAACTAAATATGTTGATAAGTTCCTTTAATGTCATTAATCATAAGCAATGGTCCACCTTTGGGTGACTTCCTAGTGTTATAATTAATGAACTCAATTGTTCAATAAAACTTTATGTCATTTAATAGCATCATATTAACATGAAAAAGAAAACAATC
The DNA here is from genome assembly GCA_032467995.1 of Erythroxylum dillonii. Classification (NCBI taxonomy): domain Eukaryota; kingdom Viridiplantae; phylum Streptophyta; class Magnoliopsida; order Malpighiales; family Erythroxylaceae; genus Erythroxylum; species Erythroxylum dillonii. The sequence continues at coordinate 7,170,342 of JANKYE010000007.1, read as the reverse complement.
ACAATTAAATGTTTACATATTTTCAATCCAAGCCACTTTGGTGACTAACAAACTTTCCATGTAATAAACATTTAATTGGATAATTATTATACATAGCAAAATTTTAATTTAATTAGTTTGGTCACTTTGGTGACTCACAAACTATTTTAAACTACCATAATGTCTTGTATTACATTCAACATATAATAGGAAAATTTAATTTCAAACATTGCATAATATAAAATATTCAAAGTACCAAATAAAACATATAATATGGCACTGATTTTCAAAATTATATTATGCATAGGAAAATAAATCAATTATAAGTTAAACAGTTAATTATAACCCATCTCAAAATTATTTTACTTAGGGTCAAAGTCCATAATTTAATTACTTAATAATCAAGGTTTCACAATATAACCCAAATTAAAATCCATAAAGTTAGGCTAAAAATCATTTAATAACCCAATCTGATCCTCTGATAGCCCAAAGGTCCAAAAAATAGCTCAAACACAAGTTTGGAAAACCTGTTCTCTTTTATGGTTTCTCTCTCCATATCGAAAGACATCCTAAGCCCTACCGAGAGCATCCCTTGCCAACGTTATAGCCATAGAGGATCAATGTTTTTTTTAATTATCATCTGTCTCTCTATAGTTTCTTACTCTCACTCTAAACCCATAATAGAAACATGTCTTTTACAGGTATAGAAACAGAAAACTCGAAATTTTAAGGCTAAAATCATCAAGACATTTACGGGAAGTTAGGAACAAAATCAGATGTTTGAGTTTCGTTTCTTTTAAACAACCGTAAACACAAGTGGTAACAATTGTATCGTTTCCAATCTCTAAAAACTCTAAAAGTACTACTATTATTCAACCATGAAACGTTAATGCTTCGGTCAGACTCAAGCTTTCGTTTGTCCGTATCAAGTTGAAACATCCAACAACACAAAATAAAACACAAGAAAAACGATAGAAACCATCGTTAACACCAAAAAAACAATTTAGGAACAGACAAGTAATTAAAGGCTATAACCTTGCTCTGATACCAATTGAATACATTTATCAGGATCGATTAATAGCACTGTAAATCAAATATGAATCCATGATGTTTGAATTTCTTGAAAAAAATCATTTATTCCCTCTTTTCTTGTTTCCTTTAAGTGTTGGTTTTCTGATGGTTAGAAACTTTCTATAATATTTCAGTTAACTTAATTTGAAACTGTTTCTGCAATAATTTAAAGGGAGAGAGAAACGGCTCAGGTTCATTTGATTCTTATAGCTTGTAGACCCATTAATCATCATACTGGGTTTCGTAATTAGAATCAATCCATTATATATTACATGGGCCACTTTTGACTAATCTAACAAGGCCACATAAACCCAATGCTCCAGTTCTCGAAGCGGTTGGTCTCTAAAGGACTTAAAGTTACTCTCACCACGTCAATTTTCATTGCCAAGTCTATGGAGATAGGCTCATCCATTGGTCCTGTGCAGCTTGATGTGTTCTCCGATGGCCATGACCATGGTGGGTTCGCGCATAAAGTTGGTCCTGTCGATGCTGTGCTTGCACAGCTAAAGGTGGCCTCTTCCAAAAGCTTAACCGAGCTTGTCGCAAGATATCAGAACCACCCAAACTCGTCTATTGATTGCATTATTTATGAGCCTTTCATGCCTTGGGTCTTGGACGTGGCCAAAAGTTTTGGTCTAGTGGCTGCTGCATTTTTCACTCAACCATGTACGGTTGATTACATTTACTATAACATTCCTTGCCGGTCACTACAACTCTGGTGTCCATTCCAGGGTTCCTTTGCTTGAGCCTTGAGACATGCCATCATTCGTTGGGGTGCCAGGATCCTATCCTACTTACTTTGAGATGTTATTGAATCAGTTTTGTAACATAGATAGAGCTGATTATGTCCTTATCAACACGTTCCATGAATTAGAGCCCGAGGTAGGCTATAATTAACCTTGTTTTCTATTATTTTATTTGTTATTTGATTTCTGATCAAACTTTTGTCTTGGCAAGTAGTAGATATCATGTCAAAATCTTGTCCAATATTGACAATAGGATCAACAATTCCATCTAGGCACTTGGACAAACTTTTATCAGATGATGAGGACTACGGTCTTGATCTGTATACTGTAAATGAATCCATTTCAACCGATTGGATTAGTAGTAAACCTGCAAGGTCAGTGATCTATGTAGCCTTTGGTAGCATTTCTAGTCTAAGCGACAAGCAGATGTAGGAGCTTGCCTGGGGCCTAAGGAGAAGCAATTTTCACTTTTTGTGGGTTTTCAGGACTTCTGAACAATCAAAGATTCCCGAGAATTCATCGAGGACCTAGGTGACAAGGGCTTGGTGGTAAACTGGTGTCCTCAGGTGCAAATTCTGGCAAATGAGGCAGTGGGATGTTTCTTAACTCACTGTGGTTGAAACTCAACAATTGAGGCACTGAGCTCGGGTGTGCCAATGGTGGCAATGCCACTTTGGACAGACCAGCCCACCAACGCCAAACTTGTAGAGGATGTTTGCAAGGTGGGAATCACAATTAAGATGGAAGAAAATGGAATCGCAACAAGGGAAGAGTTAGAGTCGTGTTTAAGCGAGGTAATGGAGGGAGAGAAAAGGAAAGAGATTAGGAGCAATGCTAAGAAATGCAAAGAGTTGGCTATGGCTGCTGTCAGTGACGGAGGGTCTTCTGATAAGAACATTAGTGAATTCTCAATTATTGGTAAAGTACAAGAACTAGAGTCAAGACTGTAGCACTAAATTGTGGATTCTCAATTCCATTTTGCCAATCCATTTGTTTATCAGCCAATGAATTCAATTAAGACTCTTATTAAGTTATAGTAGAAATTACTAAGTTTTAAGTTTGAATTTTGATTAAAAAAAAAGTTAATGCCCCGATATGAAAAGAATGATTAACCACCACTCTTTATGCTGGTGACGTATAGCCACTTTTTTCTGAGCTATGGACGTGAAGGGCCAAGCAAAATGCAATTATTGCAACTCTATTGTCTTCCAAATATTAAGTTAAAGCATTTAATTGCGTCTCGTATATTAGAGGGTGCTTTGAATCATAGAAACTGCATTACAAAAATTAATTTAACAAAGGAAAATTATGTGGTTAGAAGTTAAATTTTGGTCGCTAAAGCATCTTAATCATGTTTCATTGTCTTGTGCTTAAAGATTTGCAACGTCGGGAAAAGACTACTTGTTCTATTAGTCTGTATCCACTTTATTCTATGAACATTTATCTATTTAATAAATGAGATAGATAATTTAGATGGGTAGATGTTTATAAAATAGGGTAGGCATAGAATAACGAGAACAGATAATTTAAATCCTACAATTTCAAAATCAAAGTATTAATCCACAGCTATTTGCCAAACTTTTATTAATAATTATGAACACTAACATTTTTTTTTTGGGAAATTATAGGTATAACAAATACATACACCATATAAGTTTTTCACTATAGGTATTGGGAAAATCCCATCCTATAAGACTGAAGGAGATTGGTAAATGAAAGGGAAAGCGAGAGGGACCTATGCGTATAATTTGAGGCATGGTTCCATGCGCTTTTAGACCTCCAAAGGTAAAAAAGAGTTTGTGCATGGGGTATGCATCAGAGAAGGAACCGATTGTCTTCATATAGAATTGTTTTGCTTCAAGGCGATGTAATCCATCAGCTAGGCATATATTTTGGCCTCAATTTTCTTCAACTGCATCTAGAGAAACAATTATTTTTATGGTCATTTATGACGAATGCAAAGTAAAGAATGAAGCTTTATAAAAACATAAAAGTCATTGTTAAAAGGATGTTTAGTTATTTTTTATAACATGACAATTTCTAAATTTTTGAATGTATATAATAATTTATAAATTATATTTGAAATTAATTAAAAATTATTAGTTGGAATTGAATTTCGGCCTACATTGTAAATAATATGTGTTAGTCTTCAAATGAAACGATAGGGAGAATGACTTGCTTGTACTAACTTTTTATTCTATTTAAAACTTAATAAATTATTTATTTATTTAATGAATAATTACGATTAATTTTTATATATGACAATTCAAAGTAATCATAAAAGAGAGTAGAGGAAGAGAGATAAGATCGATTATAATAATTAATCTAAATAACTTCTGACATATATTTATTTTCTAAGTTTCACTTAAAAATTTACTAAATATCACCTTCTTTTAATGAGTGAAAAAGAAACATTTTATATAACATCTTCTTTATAAAAGGTGAAAATGAATATTTATAAATATCTTACTTTGTTGTGAGTTAAAAAGAACAATTTACGATTTTTTTAAAAAGTTAAGATGAACTCTTACAAAGTGAACTACAACTAATTTCCTCAATTGAAAAATTGTAAAGCTGTACAACTTCAAAATTTCTCTTCCTTGCTTATATGAATGAAATAAGGTTTACTATATATCTCAAGGCTTTCATTAACTCTTTATTACGCCAAATTTTCTTCTAAAACTTGTTTTTTTAGTCTATGTATACCCGAAATCTACTCAAATAGTTACTGGACACTTAAACTAATTGTTATAACGATTAACTTTTAGGCATATTGGGTTAGTGAGACACTTACATTCGACTAGTTTATATATGTTCAACTAGTATATGCCCTAGCCTAATAGATAAAACCTATTATACAAGTTTTACCACTTTGTCTTGCTAGCTAATCCACACTGATAGGCTAGCCAAATTCTTATTCTAAGTTGAAATCTTCAATTTTCAAGCCCTTTCTTAAATAAAACATATTATTTTAATAAAAACTTAGTTAAAAAGTATCTCAAAAGTTTTTTCGAAGACCACTAAGTTTTCTTTAAAAATCAAAATAATTTTTCTCTTAATTATGAAAGAATTTATGCATATATGTAAATAATCATGCAATGATTAATTTTATAATTCATTAAAGTGACCAAATAAGGTTATAAGAAAAATTAAAATGATTTATTAAATAATGATGTACTTGATTCATCTTTATTCTTGAGCTTCTTTAAATTTCTTTGAACCTCTCTTAAGTTGCTTATATGCTTTACTTTATTCATTTTCTCCATCCTTTAATTTGCTTAATTTTTTCAATTACATCATTTGTTTATTTTACACTTCTATTAAACTTCCTCTTTCAAGTATTGTTAATTTCATTGTAGTAAAGTTATTAATATCATCAAAAGTAAATTCATTAATAACAATATATTTTGCTATTATCAAAACTATAGGTTAGGACCTAACTTGGTCCAATAATCTCTTCTTTTTTATGACGTCAAAATATTTGGCATTAGAAAAATAAATGACATTGAATTATATCTTTCTATATTAAAGTAAAATGTTGTGTATGATCATTTTTAATTCATGCATTATGAATGATCAAGTTTCAATATCATATTCTTTCTCTCTATCAATATTAAAAAGGGTATATAATAAATACAATTATAAATAACTTCCCTTTATCCTGTTTGAAAACTCTATCATAAAGTGTTTCAAATAAATGATAAATTTTCATAGAAGCATCTATAAATTTTTTTTATCAATAAAATTTTCTCCCTTTAAGTACATGCAATAATGGTAATCCTCCTAAATTTGTATGTCAAGTCAAAATGATCAAATGTTATAAATATAAAAGCAAAGTGTATACCTTCTTTTATGTATCACAAATGACTACTATCTTTACATGTCTCATATAAGAAAATTTAGTAATTTTTTAAAATTTAATTGTTAAAGATACCATTATTTTTCTCACTTGATATCAATGGAGGTGATAACAATTGCTAGTATTTATTTTATATCACTTAATATTAACTTACAAAGTAA
>JANKYE010000007.1:7107460-7123015 GCA_032467995.1 Erythroxylum dillonii | reverse complement strand
ATCAAAATGTTGTACTTGTTATTCCACTTGTCATCTATGTTGGTGCAAACATCCCCTGAAATAAAGAATCCTGTAATTTATAGAGCAAGAATACTTATTAGCGGACTAAAAACTTTATAAAATTTTATTGGAAGAGATCGGCAGTTCAAAGTAATAATAGACTACTCTTTGAATCCAATAATGTCCAAGATCAGAAAGGTTAAGTGTTCAAAATATAGAAGCAACATTTACTAGCATTTATAGAAGCAATATATGCATATTCTTATAATGGAACATGTGTTAACTGTAAGGAAGGACAAGTTATTTCTTAGACTAAGTACAAATTGCTTAAACCACCGAATTATGCAAACTAAGTAGTTTAAAGTGTTCAAGTTTAAATCATTACATCATTGGTTTACAATTGAAAAAAATAAACTGTTGATTTAGTTTAATTTGTCTTGACCGTTACATATATATAACATCCATAAATATTTATATACATATATAATTGATTTTAAATATACAATATTTTAAAGGACTAGTGACTTTAAATTATTAAGTGTGCAATCGCACAAAACTTAAAAATCAGTACGCGCACCTAAAACTTTATTCAGAAAAATAAACAATTTTTTTTACTTGTTTATAGATTTGAGAATGAGAATCCGAAAGTCTGTTATTTCGCAAAATATCTAGTTTAATCGCAGTTGCTTTGAACTATTTCTATAGTTGCTTGATGTAAAGCAACTAAGCAACTGTAAATTTTTTGACACAAGCGAAAACAGAAAAATTAAAAGCAAAATAACCCAATCAACATCTGAAATTTGTTAACGCAGTTTAACATATTTTGTTTACATATGCGGAGTCCTTATTTAACTTAATCACTTTTACTGAAGTATAATAATAGTTTTATACAAGACTTTATTGAACTTACTTACTCGACCCTTGACATTATTTCTCGTCCTCATATTCTGTAAAAGTAATTCATACACAATAATACAACCGTATCGTGCTAACCTCAACAGAAAATTTTCTCAACAATGTTTGATAATAAAAATAAGAATCAAACAACTTAAGTGAATTAATCTTTAAGGACATAATTAAAAAAAACACTTAGAGATAAGAAAACAATTCTCTAACAAAGTTGCTTCGTCAACCAAAAATTAGGAAATTGTCTATTAATAAAGCTGTAAAATACATGAAAATTGTTGGAAATTTTTGCCACAAAAACAACAACAAAGACAACCCAAAAAATCACTCAACTCGGAGGAAAAACACAGCTAACAAATGTAGATGATATCCCCACTGCAAAAGGTAATTCAACATACCCCAAAAATTTCAGCTACCAAGTTACAATATGCTTGTCGTTTTTCAACCCAAAAATGACAATAATATAACCCCAAAAATCACGTAAAACATAGCAAGAATACAACTACAAAATAGTCAATAAAATCTCCAAAAATTCTAACCATTATCCCTAAAATTGGATATCAAATAAGAGTTCAAAAATTACCAAATAAATACATCTTATATTAGTGATTTAATTTCAATTAAATCCTACCCTTATTAGGATTTTAATCACAACATAAGAGTCCCACATAAGATAAACAACTTAGCATAGTAAAATTTCAAAAATGTTCAACTTTGTCCAATTACAAATAATTCCCAAATATAATTAATAAAATAGTTTAGCACATATCTTAAATATACAAAATTTGACAAGATTTAAAGTAAATAAGTTTTATTTAATTTATAATAAACGAAATTAGCATCTTAATTATTTAATACTTATTTAATAAAAAATTTTACATAAAAATATTTTATTATATGATTGATAATTTTTATTTCATAGTACGTGATATTTTGATATAAAAATTTGTGATTAGAATAAATAGGAAAGTGACCAAAATGCTATTTTACTTTATTTTCGTGACATATTGAATGAAGTATTTTATAATTTTTCATGAGTTCATTTCTTAATTATGTGATATCTAGGTATTCGTTAAAATTTTATGTATCTTAATTTATTAAAAAATTGAAAATTTCTATACATTTTATTTTTTAATAAATAAATGTTTTTAAAAATAAATTTAAATTCCAATTCAAATTGATTTTATATAATTTGATTAGGTGAAGATTTAAATTTTTATATGATTTGATTTAGTTAATTTTATTATTATAGAAATTTCATTATGACATTTGATGTGCTATGACTATAAACATAATTAGATATATTACATATATGTAAGGTGTGATTGCGAGCGTATGTGTTGTATATTAAGTTTATTGAAGATATCATAATTACATATATTACATATATCTAAGGTATTAAATTTATTATACTAAATTAAGAAATTAAAAAAATATTCTAAAAATTGTTAAGATATTATTAGTCATTCTTTCTCAAATCACTCTAAAATAGAAATGATAATATCTAAAATAATATACAAGTGTTTATGATTTAAAACATAATCATAATTATCGATAGATTAGTAAATTGAAATATAGATTTTTTTGTAATATGTGGGTTTATTTGATTGGTTAATATAGGTATTTTGTATATTTTATCCATAAGCACTAAGAATTTTCACTTTATTTTAATTTTAATATATATACTTAAAATATATTTTAATAGCTTTATTGATATAAAAAAGGTGGATTCATGACATTAATGAAATGCAGGCTGAGTTCTAAAACTTTTTATTAAAAAAGTATCATGGGCATTTATGATATGGTTGAATTCCATACACGAGTTCAGATCCCCTGTCTAATATTATAGTGTCTTATTGTGTCCAATAAATCTTAGCCGTTTATTTATGTGGGTCCTACATGAGACCCACGTAGGGTCTGCAAAATAAATGACTGAGATTTCATGAGACAGAATAAGACAAAGTAAAACTGAACAGAAGATCTAGTCTCCCATACGACACTTCTGAAAATGACATATAACGGATTCATGAAACTTGTAAAAATGCCTTAAAAATGTCTGATAGTGGATTCGTGACATAAAAGAGACGTGGGGTGAGTTCTAAAATGTTTCAGTTTCCCTAAAAAAACTCTCACTGGTATTTATTACATATTAAAGAAGGGAGACACTATACATTAAAGAAAGATGAATCCTTCATAGTTCGCTCACTTTTTGTTTTTCTCGCTAAATATTTTAGGAGGATATTATATTTACTTAAAACTTGCATGTCATTTATTTCCACATTTATTAGTTAGCTACACAAGCATTATTTTTATCTTGTTTTCTATTTTGGTCAACATTATTAATTCCGCTTACCGAACGTTACCATATTTGCATATTTCTAATTATTTTCGTTCTCTATTAATTAGTCTCCATGATCATTGTCTCAAGACAGCAGTGAAACAGTTGTTTCACATACAAATATAAAAAGAGAATTTGCCCTTCCTTCCATACCAACTGAAGAATAGAGAGCTTGAAGAACAAAAGGAAATGGGAAGTGAAGCAAAAGCTGGCCATGTCCTTGTACTACCATTCCCTTCTCAAGGTCACATAAACCCACTTCTTCAATTCTCCAAACGACTAGTCTCAAAAGGCGTAAGGGTCACTCTGGCCTCCGCTACTTCGTATCTCAATTCCATGCAATGGGAAGTAAGTTACACCAACTTTGATGTTGAACCGGTGTTTGATGGTGTTGACAATGGCGGATCAGAAACCATTGATGAATATATTGAGCGTTTCAATGCTAATATACCACGTAGCCTCGCTGAGCTCATTGACAAATTCAGTAGAACGGCGGACCCGATTAAGTGCGTTGTTTATGACTCTGCTCTAGCTTGGGTTCTGGATGTGGCTCGCAGCTCAGGAATTGCAGGGTGTCCCTTCTTTACTCAACCTTTTGCAGTCAATGCTTTGTATTACCATTATCTTCAAGGGGTGTTGAAATTTCCATTGGAGGAGACTGCTGTTTCTTTACCTGCCATGCCAGCATTGGAGTTCAAAGATCTGCCTTCTTTAATTTATGAGAGAACATCTCATCCAGCGATATGCAACTTGATTCTCAGCCAGTTCTCTAATATTCAAGATGTTTTTTATATTTTCTGCAACACATTTAGTGAACTTGAGCACGAGGTAAATCTCAAAATCCGTAGAATTAATGATGTTGACAATATGCCATGGTACGTTAGGAACATTTTTGATACGCTTAAGGTGCTTCTAATGCAGCTAATTGTTCATTTTGCTGTTATTAGTTAGAGGTATGGATGGCTAGCAAATGGCCGATTAAACCAGTAGGACCAGCAATTCCATCGATGTTCTTAGACAAGCGCTTGGATGGTGATCGAAACTATGGAGTCAGCTTCTTCAAGCCAAGTACCGACACTTGCCTGAAGTGGCTAGACTCCAAAGATCCGAAGTCAGTTGTTTACATATCATTTGGTAGTATGGCTGCTTTAGGAGAAGACCAAATGGCAGAAATGGCCTGGGGTGTGAAAGCAAGCAACTTCAACTTCATATGGGTGGTAAGAGAGTCAGAGCTGAAGAAACTTCCGACCAACTTTTCAGACCAGACGTCAGACAAGGGTCTAGTTGTGACATGGAGTCCTCAGCTTGAAGTTTTGGCTCATGACTCTGTTGGCTGCTTCATAACTCACTGTGGTTGGAATTCAACACTGGAGGCACTGAGCTTGGGGGTTCCAATGGTAGCCATGCCTGTGTGGACAGACCAACCCACCAATGCAAAGTATGTTACTGATGTTTGGCAAGTAGGAGTTAGAGTGAAGGCAAATGAAAAGGGAACAGTCACCAAAGAAGAGATAGAACGTTGTATAAGGGCAGTCATGGAAGGAGACAGAAGCAGTGAAATCAGAAAGAGTTCAGACAAGTGGAAGAAGCTGGCCATAGAGGCAGCAGATGAAGGTGGAAGCTCTGACAAGAACATTGAGGAATTCATAGCAAAACTGAAAGCATTCCCATCACTATCAAAAAGTCAGCAGCTTGACCGCTCACATACACACCCTGAAAACTAGAAACGTATGTCTATAGTTGCCTAGTCCACAGCTTTATCTGCAATAGCATTAAATAATAAGTTTTTTTCTGCAACTACAGTATCTCCAAGAGTTGGTATGAAACTCCATAGGAAATATTAACCAAGCAACTTAACAAAATTGAAGGGAATGTGCCATTTTTATGTTTCCAGACCGACTTCCTCTATCCATCTTGATGCTTTTTTCCAAAATCATTTGCTTCACTCTCTAAACTTGATATTGCAACTGGAACGTTTAACACAGTCAAACATCATAAATGGAAAAAGAAAACAAATCTTAGTCCCTTTACTTACCTTAATCCTTATATATATATTAACAATCAAACTAAGAAGATTGAATTAAGATTAATAATAACATTTCTTCCATAGCGAAACAGTTTTATATTGCCTTGGTTGAAAGAAAAGAGAGAAATTTGGTTTTCGAAGATGTCCTGACCCAACAAAATAATTTTCCAATTTTTAATTTTTTTTGTAATTTCCTTTTGTCTTTCACCTTAAAACACAGTTAGGATTAATCTGTTTATGTGACAAGGGCAAATTATGATATGATAACTAATCGTAAAGTTTCTAGTCCGCTAATAACTATTATTGCTGTATATATAACAGGATTCTTTATTTCGGGATGTTTACACCAAAAAGGATGACAAGTACAACATTTTGCTTCCTCATTTTCGATCTTTAATGTTTTTGTAAAAGATAAAATCCATGGAAAACAAAGGCATTTGTACATATTACACATACAATGGACCTGTCAGAGCGAAAGATCAAATGGGGATATAGCTCATTTTCCATTTGATCTCTCAGTTAACTGTCCAAGGTCATTTCTTGTTATTCATTTCCTCAGGACACGTAACTTGAAGCATCGAAGTAAGTTCTAAGCTCATGTAATTTTCAATGCTTAGTCTTTTCCTTCCCTCGTCCAGGCAACGGGTGCCTCTTCTCATAACCTGCACATGTTCCCATACCAATGAATAGGAACAAGAAAGGCAAAGCTCATAATATTAGTAACTGAAAAAGAAATTAATGTTCTGTCTACTAAGGTTTAAATCCAAAAGACTGTATATATATATATAGTAACTGAAACAGAAATTAAAGTTCTATCTACTAAGGTTTAAATCCAAAAGGCTGTAATATATATATATTTATATATTACAGCCTTTTGATATTACTTGCAAGACTCGGCAGGTCCCAACTCTGATTTGATTAAAAAGTGCAGGCATAAAGTTAGTAGTCTAATAATTTTACTTGCTCTCTGCTGTGTGAAAAATTTCCATTATATTGCTCAAACTTTGCATAACAGTATATAAGGACTCATCTTGTACTTGTGGGCTATTCTACGTTTTCCCCTAAGAAGCATTTCCTTGGTTGTTGGACCACGAGGAACCACAAAACTAGATTTCAAGAGAATGAAAGCGGCAATACAAATTTTGACACTGTGATTAACTTACTCTTATTTCTAAGAAATCTGGTTAGAAAACATACCAAGGCAGCTTGAATGTATCTTTCCACCATCCTTGCTTTGAGCAGTTTGCAACTATTCTGTCCAATCGTACAATGATCTCGGAGAAGGTTGGCCGACCGACAGGTTCTGGATGCCAGCATTCATCAATCAACCTGCAGGCATATCAAGACCTTGTCTACTTAAGCATCATATTCTAATACATCTCATATGCTAAGCAGGGACAACACTAGCTAACATATTATCGAATGTCTCATCAAAGTGGTTACATATGCAAAATAAACTTTACTCATCACTGTAGTGAGGGTTTTGGTTTCAAATTCTCATCTAGGAGGAAAGGGATCGAGGATGGAGAGCGTCACCCTTTGTGTAACCCATAACCTGATAGGTCCTTCTAGATAAAGACAAAAACGGATTTATTATCGATCTTAAAAACTTACTCTCTGAGATCTGGTGGATAACTTCTTAGTTTGACTTTAAATGGGGGTCTCTTTTTCTCTAAGCACATCAATCTCACAACCTCTTCATGAGACTTGGGCTGGAATGGCTGTACTCCCTCAAGCATCTACACCAAAAAAGAAAACAATCTCAAAATGTAGTGCGTAAATGATCAAATTTTAGAATTATCACAGTTAAAAAAATGGTTGGATGATATGAAATGGAAATTGTAAAAGAAAAAAAAAAGGAACAAAGAAGTCTTCCACATTGGTGTTTCAATTTGATGTGATGAATCTCCTCATGAAATGCAAGCTTTCCTCTCTTGGCCATATGAGCAAGGTATAACTTATATCAACCTAAAAAGTATTAGCGTACGAGATGATGCAGCCAGTCTCTACGGAAAAAAAACTATTTACCTATGGTGTCTCGAAAGTTAAAACTGTGGAACTAAATCAGACAGCACTAGGTACTTCAAATTGAAAAAGTTTGCAGGACTGGACATTTGTGGGTGACACAAGAGAACAGGATATCTTAAACAGGCCTAACATCCGATTAGGAATGATTCTGATGCCATGATCTCAAAAGGCACCTCAAAGGGACGAGGATTGCTAAGCCTTGTAAGACGTAATATGCTCATGTTCCTATTCTAATATTTATTTATCATGCCTAATATTATTGATCATGCCGACTGATCATATATTAGAAAAAGGAAAGATACCTCGTACAAAATAACGCCAAAAGAATACGTATCCACAGATCTATCAAATATTTCATCTTTGAATATTTCAGGTGCCACATATATATCTACAAAACCAACAAAATGACATCATTATTTCAAATTAAGTCAAGAATCAAAGCAATGTTAGTTATCTAAAGAAAATGTGATTTGATCAATTAAGGTATCAAGTATAAAATAAACAGAATAAATTCCAGACAAATCATAATTATGTATTGGGCAAACAAAATTACATCCTAGTTACATAAAACATTTTATAGGTTACAATTATTCTGGTACTAACTGGATGGAAATAGCAACTTACTTGAAGGACAAATGGAAGTTCCTGGCACTAATCTAGCCTTGTCAGGTGAAATCTGTGACATCATTATCAAGCCAAATCCAGATACCTTCAACTGACCACCACTATCCAGCAAAATATTTCTGGCACCTTACGGAAATTTCAATCATTAAAGACGTTTATTTTAATGATAAAAACACCAAAATATAATTCTCAACTATACATCAAATTAACTTCTTCATTTAGGTGTCGTACTTTGGCTTCAAGTCACAATGGATGACTGGATCTGGTTTGCATTCGTGCAGATAATTCATACCCCTGATAGTAAGAGATCAAGCAAGACAGTTCAAAACTAAAAGAACATGTGGAGAATAATTAGAGAAGTCTAAAAGAATACAAAAGAAACTTATTATTATTCTTATTCTTTTATCTGTTTGTTGTTTTGATGTTTCTGCTCCACATCAATGGAAAGTATTGGGCTGTGATTGAAACTGAGAAAAACTTAGCTCAGACAAAAAGCAAGCGAAGTATTCAGAAGTTCACTTGCCTTGCAATATCAAGAGCAAATCTCAAAGATTTGGATGGTGACAGCCGCCCTTTCTTTTGAAGATAACTTAATAGGTCACCCTGATATCAGGAAATTCTCAGAGCAAAAATTAAAATATTCAATCGAGGACATGGAATAACTGTTACAAGTGTTAACACAATTTTCACATCAAAAAAGCTTAGCGAACCCAATTATAGGACTATTAAAAACCAAATTCAAATCTGTGATGTGCACAATTTCATTTTATCACTTAGAGAAATTCCAAGCAAAACTCTGAAAATAAAGTTCATTCCAAAAAATGTTTACGATCAAATTTTTAATTCATAGAAGGAAATAAATGAGAGAGAGATCAAGAGAGGCAGACGTGTTGCTTACTTTGGAATGATACTCTACAACAATCATCATTGGTACATTCTGGGTAACAGCTCCAACAAACTGAACCACATTAGGATGTCGAACCTTTTCTAGTAAGGTTAGCTCATGTTTGAAAGCATTTCTGTTATCAATTTAATCCCAAAAAAAAAAAAACAAAACAGATCATGTGGGGAATGTACTATCAACGTTTTCAAGTACAGGTACGAATCAATAACTGCATTGCACTCTGAGCAAGAAGACAAAGAAGCTAGCCACAGAATAAGGCATGAAACTCATGTCTATCCTCTTCTAACAACTTGTCAATAAACTCAATCATTCACTACAAGGCCATATCCGCTTTTTTTTTTTTTTTATGCCAAAGGAAACCAAATCAATGGGAGAAAAAGACAGAATATAAGTTGGACACATGCTATTGTTGCTTAAACTAATCAAGAGTTACAAGCTTATAGTAATCCAAAAAATTGTTTCAAGCATCAAGAAAATAATAAAATAACAACTAAAGAGGAAGATAATCTCGAATTGGAATGCAGGAGGCACATGGACATGAACCATTATGAAATGCAGGGTCCTCCATTGCAATGTCAACGGACAAATATGAATGTGCCTACTAAAAAGCAGAGACATCATGTACATTAATTTTTTGTCTGATAGTTGATGTTAGAATAAGATAACAAGTTTGTGTTCCCTTAAAAACAGATTAAAAAATAATCTGAAAATGAAATTTTAAAGAAACCACATACATGCTTTCAACGTCTGAATAGCTGTCCTTATCGAGTATCTTCACAGAAACCTTGGTCCCATTCCATTTAGCCACTTGATATGATCCCTGTTCAGGAAGACATCACTTAGTGACTCAAAGGTCATAATAAAAGCCCAGCTGTAACTACACCTGCTAAGATGTTTCCACGTCACAGATTAAAAAAACTGGTTGCCATTCCTAGATCATAATCAAATTAATAACTTTATCAGATACAAATTCAATTAGAAATCGAAAGGGTAAAGAGCATGCCTTTGCGATACCGTCAGACTTCCGAACCTGAAGCTCTAACGGATTAAGTTCATATTCTGGAACTTCCCGAGGATTTGCAACACTCATTGGGGTCTTCCTGGTTTTCTAAATCAACATATTAAAAACATTTAAGCATCCATCTTCATATATTCATAAGAAAAATAAAAACAAAAAAAAAGATTTAACAACTTCTGCTTGAAGGAATAAAAAAGATTCGAAATTTGTACCGGCGCTTTGGCTCCTCGGGCCTTCAAGATATTGTAAACATCTACATTTCCATAATATTTGGCATCAGCACATGCCTGTACACATATGAACACCTAAATTGATTAAAAGAAATTGGGCAGAGAATAAGTGACAAATGAAATGAAGGAGTTGACAATACCGTACTGCCCCAGCGATCACGAGCGTCGATATTAGCCTTCCGACTCAACAAAAGCTTAACGACCTCAACATGGCCCTCACAAGCGGCGATATGCAGAGCGGTCCTCCCATCCAAATCAATGCTGTTGACATCAACCCCTTGGTTCAACAAATCCTCCAGTCCCCTCACATCCCCTCGACAGGCGAGGAACAGCAGGTGCATCGTAGAGTCCAGATTCTCCGGCACCGTGAGCTGGTCTTCGGCGACGTTGGGGCTTCGGCGGATCGGATCAAGCGAGGACTGACGGCCGAAGCTGAAGCGCAAGTTGTTCCGGCGAGGATCGAGGGAGAGGTTCCGTGAGAGTTGGCGGCTGAAGCTCCTGCGGAAGGAACCCGTGGAGAACTGCCGGGAGATCCCTCGCTTTAGCTGCTTGGCAATGCCCTCCATGTTTCCGCGATATTTCTTTGCAGTACATAAGGAAGGAATATGAGTGAATGATCGGATTCGAGAGAACGCGAGCTCTCGACTTCCGGCAGTTGAGGTGTGGAACAAAGGAGGCTGATAAAAGCCGTGAGAGATCCGATCAAATCGGTGAGAATGAGACCGACTAAAGAGAGAGATCGCGAGAGCTAAAGATGACTTTTTTGTTGCGTTTTGTGAGGGAAGCAAGAGAGACGCGGAGAGAAAGAGGAGCGAAAAAGCCGTTAATAGTATAAAACAGTTATTACTTATATTAGCTACTTGTCACACGTCACCGTTTTTTCTCAATCCTTCGTTACACTGCCTTTCTCTCTCTCTTTTCCTTCACGTTTTTACGCTTGCCGAGTTATAGACTATTTATGTACAACATGAATTGAAGAATAAGCTTAGGCTTAGCTTCAAAAGACAATTAAGAAGATAGGAATTTGAATTATGTCTTTGTGAAATTAGAGAATAAACATGAGATGAGGAGGAGGAGGGATTAGGACGGCAGGTCGTATAGGGTCCACTATTCCACTATTAGAGGGAGCCCTTGAGAAAGAGAGGTAGGTGCGGCACTAGTGAGGTTTGAGATAAGTGATGGCTTCAGAGATGTAGTGAGACTTGGTCAGAAATTATATAATATGCATTAAGTCACACCGTCACCAAACAAAGGCCCTCCGCATTTACTTCTCTTGAAGCAAAACCATGGGTTGGATGATGATTCTTTTATCTTCAATCCCTTCAATTTTTGGTTGATTGGAGTAAAGTCAGGTGAGTCCATTACTTTTTAGTCACTCACCTTTATATAAGTTAAATCCAGTAAAGCCAGGTGAGTCCATTACTTTTTAGCCACTCACCTTTATATAAGTTAAATCTTGGTGACAGCTTTGTCTCTGTATCATCTTTTAGAAATTAAACGGACCTAGTTAGGTGAACAAAAAGATATAAAGCTACTTCAACGACAGGAGCTAACATTTTCTTGCCGACATACCAATTAGGAGATAGAAAGTTTTTCTTTTTTTGAGAATTAGGATATAAAGTTGAAAGAAGGAAATCCATCATACACAGTAATAAGAGATTATTGAAAACATACTGATTTCAGGAGAGTACAAACAAGCTTATCAGTGAGGAGCAACAACTACCAGCTTTTTGCCAAGATTTAGGCCAGTGAATACGCCAATTAGAGATGCTGGAGCAGTCTCAATGCCTTGAGAAATGTCCTCAACATACACAATCTTTTCTTGTTTGATGTAAGGTAATACCACCTGCAGATACTCTGGATATTTGTGATAAAAATCATGGGCCACAAACCCTTTCATGAGCACCCTTTTGCTTATAAGGACACTCAAGTTGTGCACACCTTCAGGCTTCTCAAGGTTGTATTGTGAAATCATCCCACACACTGCAATACGACCATTCTCTCTCATGTTCAGCAGCACTGCATCCAGCATCTTTCCCCCGACATTTTCAAAGTAAATATCGATGCCCTCAGGAAAGTATCTGCCAAATACAAACAATGAATGATGTGAAGGGTATAGCATTGTGAATTTCAGATCTTATTCTTGACGATAAAAACATAAGCTCAGGTCCCTAGCCTTTTACCCAGCTTCTCAACAATAAAACTGCTGAAGCATCTTGTTTATGCAGAACAGGTTAGAAAGTAGTCTTTTGTCGCTTAAGGATTGACGAACAATGAGTTAGTTCTACAAAAACATACCAGAATATGCTTACCATGCTTTATACTCATATTAAAACTACCTTTTAAGGGCGGCATCTAAGTCTGGCTCTTCCTTGTAATTGAACGCCTCATCATACCCAAGCTTGTTCTTTAGCAGGTCAACCTTTTCAATCAATAAAGAATACCAAAAAGACAAATATCAGAACTTGCATTCAAAGCGGTAATCGAACTCGCATATTCTGTTGAGAAACTAGCAGACCTTTTCCTTAGAGCCAGCACTTCCAACGACGTAGCAACCCATTAATTTTGCAAATTGCCCAACAAGCTGACCAACAGCCCCTGATGCTGCAGATACATATACGTATTCACCTTTCTTGGGGGAGCACACCTCATGGAAACCAGCATAAGCAGTTACACCAGTCATACCTAATATTGAGCAGGAATCAACAACAATAAGAAGCAGATAAAAGTAACTCTAGATAAGTGCTGAGTTCATAAAAAAAGAAAAAGAAAGCAGACCTAAGATTCCAGTGTAGTATGAAAGAGGCACATCAGTATCTACAATCTTGATGAGGAGTGGTGGTGATACATTGAGACTGTACTCTTCCCACCCTGTAAAACCCCAGGCCAAGTCACCTTTCTTGTAGGCTGGATGTGTAGAATCCAAAACTTTAACCACGCCATATCCATTTATAACCTGCAGAATAAAAATATCAGACCATAAAAAATTACTGTTGGGCTCCTCAAAACGCATGATCAGTAGTAGCACATTACCATTTGAAAGTATTAAACAAAAGAAAAACTTTTCCATCGCTTCCAAACATCGATTTTTATCGAAAATGTTGAGCGCTTTCTGAATGGGTGTCATAATTTAAAATCAAAGTCCAATCCATTTAAACGATGTAATATTCCAACTTACTGGATAGAGCTTAGGTATCTCTAAGAAGGACTCTAACCTCCCAAAAGCAACCCAAAAAAAAAGTTCAAGTTCCAAAAAGAAAGGATCCATAAGACAAAGGCATAAAACTCCTAATAGAAAGTAGAAACACAAGATAGGCAATCAGAGACAAAAGGGTACTGATTAAACTAACCTTTCCAGGCTCAAAATGATCCATAAGGGTAGGACCATCAGCCTTGGTCATTCGAAAACGCATATAAGGATCACACGACAAGTAAAGATTCTTAACCAAGATTGCATCTTTGGTACCTTCTGGGATCTTCAGTTTAATAGAGCCGGTAATAATTTGGAAGTCTGACTCTTCTGGGTACCCAATTACGTAATTCTTAAGAATCACCTGTTTGTTGCTAACCTCCTCTGCCATCGTCAAGGGCCGCAAGAGCTGATTCGCGGTCTGGCTCGTATGCACAATTTAGATCAAGTCTGTAACTTTATAGAGTGGTAACGGGGAGTGAGGACTGTTCTTATAAACATGTAAAGATATTTTCACTTTCACTTTGCCGGTTAGTAAAAGTTGTCTCCAGAGTCCAGAATCCAATCGCTATAATCAATTAATCATAAAGGCATATACGTCTTTTCAACGCACTAATAGGCTCTTTTTCCACTGACTTTGAAAATGAACCACTGAAAAATATTTTGTACATAAATTTGGGGACTTTTAGTGCCAAGTTCTTATATTAACCGTTAAACGACTTTGGACTTTGACCTTATCCAATAATCTCTTGTTGGGCACGGAGAGAGCACAGGCTAAGGTTCACGAGGAACAGTTGGATTTTGGTTTTTTAAGGCGTAATTCAAGTTATTTGGAGTCGTTTTTCTACTAATTTTCAAGTATAGATTTTCGAGTTGTTATTTTCATTAAACTTGATTATAATTTTCAAGTAGGTAATTTATAAATATTATGTATACTAAAAACTACGTAATTTTATAAAATATTATATGCACTAAAAAAAGTATTGTGAGTTTCTATTATTCTATTATAAAAAAATTGAACTTTACTATGTGCTTAATAAATTGTGTATAATGAATAAAAAATAGTTGAATTTTATAATTACAATATGTGTAATAAATGTGATGTTTTATTTAAAATATGTGATTAAAAAATTATTATATGTGATTAAATATTATTATATTTGTAAATATTTATTCGTAGTTAAATATTTGTATTATTCATTTTTACTTTTTTTCTATATGTACATGAATTACAAAAAATCATTTTGTTTAAACCTTTGACATTATATTCATTAATTTATTTAACCTTTTTGTCTAAATATTTTCTCATAAACGTTTGTAACTATTTTTATATAAAATTTTGTGGTATTAATAGTGAGATATGAAATGATACTATTACTTGGGAACAATTGATGGCCAATTATGTTTTATAAAAGAGTTTGTTTTCATCAATAAAAACTTATTCAAGAAGTATTAAAAGATGTTCTACTATCTTATAAATAAGAAGACATTAAATGCTATTTATATTAGAATAAAAAAAGTTGATATTATCAAAATAATTATATATAAGAACATGTAATTACTTAAAGATTTTATAAAATTATTGCAATTGATTAAATACAATCCAACTAATTAATTACTATAAATGATCATATGGAGTAACTTCGCATCCATACATCTCCCTAAAAATGCAACCTTCTGTAAATTGCACAAAGTCCCATATTGAATATCATTATTATTTATTGGATGCATATGTTTTACGTTTCCATTATGAATTGAATATTTATTTATTAGTAATTGAAGGTTATTTCCATGTTGTTAATTGATTGTTAAATTTCTTATAAGAATTTGGCATTGTGTTTTGCTTGGTTATTGTAACACCCCATTCCCACGTGACCCGAACCCGATATCATTGGTGATATCTGAGTCCGTGCCCCGCAAGGGTGACGTACTACATCAGTCAGTAAAATTCGGTATATAATTTTTTTTTTGAAAATACATTCCACATTAAAAGGAAGCTGTTTCAGTTATTACACACTCACGCGGAATAAGCAGTAAACAGTTATAGTTATTACTATCATTTAGCGATACTTTACAAGAACCATTAAAATACAAATACAAATCAATTTACAACGATTGCAGAATACAATTATGAGACACTAATGCAGACGCGAACTGATCCCGATCTCTATCCTTCACTTGCCTACAGTAGACATACTCCCGTGTCGAACGGGATACTCTTCAAAGCCTGAAAAATATATGCAAAATTTTGATGAGTTTTTGCGAACTCAGTGAGGAACCATCATCGATGG
>JANKYE010000007.1:7096496-7107360 GCA_032467995.1 Erythroxylum dillonii | reverse complement strand
CTATGTTAAAACTTTCATTAGTCTTTTTACGTTAAAACTTAAATTGTTTTTTTTTCAAATGGAAGTCAACTCTAGGGGTTTTTTGTATGGACAAATTTAAACTACAAGGAATTTTTCTAAGAACTTTAAATGAAAAAAGGTTTTTTTAAAAAATTCCTCAATTACAAGGGGTGTTTTTTCTATTTTACTCGAATGTTAATTTTAAAAGGTTCCAGGTTAAGTTTAGGAGGTTGAATGTAACGCCCCAAATTAGGGGTTAGAAGATTACCCCGTGTAGGTTCAGAGCAAGGAGATTAAAGACTGGGACGAGTCAACCGCAATGGCCAAAGAAGTCTGTTTTTGTGTTGTTGAACATGTTTTAGTTAACACTTTTGGGCCTGTAATAACTTTGAATTTCTGTTTCTGACAATATGATGTGATGTCTTGTACGCACTGTTTGAGATGTTATGTGTCAACGAGTCTGATTTGATTGTATTGTCTTGGGTGGCATCCACATATCTTCCCATGGGATATTTGGGTGTTACATTGAAGGCTTCTACATTGATAAGATTATTCACGTAAGGCTAAGGTTGAGAAGACATGTATGTCATGTTATCTCATTAAAAGCGAACAAGACTCCACTAAAAAGAAATTATTAATGCTAACTAGTTGCTACTTGCCTAACTAATTTTACATCTAGATTTTGATGATTCATTTAGAACAATAATTATTTTTTAATCAAGTTTTGGACATCCTATCTACACATAATGTCTCCTTTTTTTCTCTATCAATAGTCTTTTGTTCCAAAGATTCAAAACTTATCATAAGATATCAAATACTCAAAATTGTACACAAGATCAATTATTGGAAGATCCTATAATTAGTGACAAAGATGCAATAATGTATTACAAAGCATGTCTAAACATATTTTTTAAGCAAGGTGATGAAATAACAAATCATGTATAATTTAACTATTAATCTTCATCTATGATATAGAAAAAAATAATAGTTTTTTTTAGCTTACACTGTAGTAAAGACATATTGGCAAGATGGGCTTATAAACTTAAGGGTAAGAAGAAAAAAGATCAAAGTATGTTTTAGATGCCTTTTGGTTATTTGGTTTATGCAATTTGGAAGAACAGAAATCATAGAATATGTAGGGCCTAAAAAATGGACACAAACAACTTAAGCTATAGAGTCATTAGGTGGATAAAGGAAGTTATTCTTACTAGAGGAATGACCAAAACACTAAGCTATGACATTTTTCATATTTGGAACTTAAGCTACTAATGCATATTCGCTTCCAACAATAGGATTTAAAATAGTTCACTTCTTCATGCTCTTTACCAAGTACGAATAGATCTAGCTTAGCCACTGAAACTCTCTAATATGATTTTTTTTGTTTTAATGCTAAATTTTAGTATTAGTGGAGCTCTTTAATGTGATTTTTTATAATTTTTCTTTAATGTGGTATCATTCTAATAATACCTATATTTCTAAATAGAAGAGTTATGAGCTTAAGCTATATGAATGCATGGTAATACCCTATTATAATTTCATATAAGCAAGTTCAAAATAGGAATTGATAACGTGTTCTTTGTTTTAATAACATGTACATTTATATGTACATGTACATTTTCTAGTAGATGCTTAACTTTTACTTTTCTAAATTAAGGTAGTAATTCGTAATCTACTAAAGATATTGCTAAATTCCTAAATATAGAACTTGTTTAAGATAATAATAAAGTTTAATCATAGTGTTGTTTCTTTGTAAATATGGTTACAAGGCTTTAAAATGGAAGACAATACAAGAGTTGGCTGAACCAATAAGATAAATAATTGTAAATCAAAACACAAGGACCATAATGGAATCACCTTCCTCCACTATCTCCACCTTTACAGACGAGAATTTCAGCCTTATAAACAGAAAATTTTCTTTATTCATGGACAAGAATAACAAACACTAAACATGTAGAAAGACGTGAGATTACTGTACCCAAAGTAGAGAACGAAGCTGCGATAGGAATAAAGAACAAAGATTCTAGAAAATTACTAGAAACTAATAAAGATAGACAAAGAAGAAGCAAGAAGAATAAATGATTATTAGGGATTTATTATAATCGAAGAAGATATAAGAAGCCTGAAGATTACGATCGACGATTTGTTACAAACTAGGGATTTTAACACCTTTGGGGTTAGTTAGGGAGAAAACTAAGAAAATTTATATTTTAAAGGAAATTAGGGTTTTTGGTTTTAATTTTTGAAAAATAATTAAAATATTCATTAATTAGATACCAAATATAACCCTACTCTTTCAAATTCAATAAAATTTAACTAACTAAAGTATCATGAATGACTTGTCGGTATAATTTAATATTTCTACATATTAAGTTATCCCATGCAAAAACATTAAGTTATCCTAATTGATCATATACGGTAATTAGTTAGTTAAATTAATTGTAGTTAATTACAATAACTTTGTAAATATGTATGTTAGTTTCACACTTAGCCAATTACATGTAGTTGAGTTGATAACAACATCTATTTTTGATCTAGTATAAATAGTAGCTAGTTTTTTCCTCTCATTATATATATTTCTATCTCTTGTTGAATTATGTTAGTTATATTTAATTTTTAGTATGTTTCTTTACTTGTGAACTCTTTAATTGTTATTTTATTTTCTCTTTTTATCCTTAAATTCTTTGAATCAGTATGGATATCTATACAATTAAAAACTTATGTCTTTGTTGTACCTATTCATATTATAGAAATCACAGTGCATATTAAACTTAGTAGCATATTCCTTCTTCTTGAAGTGCTTTTTTCTTGGATTGTCTTTCTTGTTTCTTTGTGCTCCTACCAACGTTGCACTATAAATATTCTCAATATTGGAAATGGAGAGGACACATGGTCTTGTTTTGATAACTGGTCCCACTTAGTCCTCTAAATACAAGAAGTGAAATATCATCCCTTGTGGCCAGAATTCCAGCTCATGCAAGAGTTTCCAAAATTATTGATCAGTGTTCTTAGCTAGCTATTGAAAGAGGTATGGATAGATTGCTCTCTTATCTTCCAACCTATTTACTTGACCACCTTTTGAAGGATAAAGTTGTCTGGAATTCCACAAGTAATGGGGAATTCTCCAATTCCTCATGTTTAGAAGCTATTAGACCTCATCTTCCTTATGTTCCTTGGCATAACGTTGTTTGTTGCCTTTGTAATTTGGTTCCTAAGACTACCTCTCGTCTTTTCTTTCAATATGACTACTCTTCCTCCATTTAGGCTAGAATGCTTCAGCATTTAATGTAGCGTTCCCTTACCGCATGATACGCATTGGGATGCTTGAAGGTCATTCCGGTACATATCCTACTTTAAGGGGGAGCTACGATCGATCACTACATTAACTTCATATAGCATCATATCATTATTCACTTATAAAGAATCATAAGAAAATCACAATATTTTTCAAACGAACTTTTTCCTCATTTCACTTCACAAAATTAATGATTACATTGTGTCTTTCACATCTTCCCTATGTACATCATAAAAAACCTAATACAAACGTCCTACATGAAAAGGGAGATGTATCAAATCTATCTAAGCTATCCAAAAGTCCCAGCCGACCGACCTTTGAGCCATGATCTCACTTGTCAAATCACAATCTACACGGCAGTAAAGCCCCTCAGTAATTAGAATCGTCTCTCGCCCCTAACAAACCTTTTATTTCTACCATCTCTCTACCTCTACCGGTACCACCTGTTCCTTCCCCGCCTAAAACAATATCAACCCCTGCACCACCTTTCCCATTACCTCAACACCAAATGATTACTCGACACGTGATAACACTCGTGTTCCTCGAATACTATATGATTATGTCATCTATTCTACTCATACACAAACCTCCCCTAAACCAATCCCACTTCCTTCACTCAAGCCAATAAATACCCACATTGGCGACAAGCTATGCTTGATCAGTTCACTGCTCTCCATCGCAATCATACCTGGACTCTTGTTCCCTCACCACCTAATGCAAATATTGTTAGATGTAAATGGGTCTTTCGAACAAAAAGAAATTCTGATGGTATTCTAGATCGATACAAAGCCCGTTTAGTTGCCAAGGGCTATCATCAGACTCTTAGTGTAGACTACACATATACTTTCAGTCCTGTAGTTAAACCCACTACAATCTGCCTCATTACCACTATTGCTCTA
Organism: Erythroxylum dillonii; assembly: GCA_032467995.1. Taxonomy (NCBI): domain Eukaryota; kingdom Viridiplantae; phylum Streptophyta; class Magnoliopsida; order Malpighiales; family Erythroxylaceae; genus Erythroxylum; species Erythroxylum dillonii. Next base: position 7,103,169 of record JANKYE010000007.1, on the reverse strand, counting down.
TCTAAAAATTGGTCCATTCATCAACTTGATGTCTAAATGCCTTTCTCAACGAACATCTACAAGACCCGGTTTACATGGCTCAACCTCCTGGTTTTATTGATTCTCACAATCCTTCTCATGTCTGTCGCCTTCACAAAGCCCTCTACGGTCGAAAACAGACTCCACGAGTTTGGTTTCATCGACTAAGCCAAAAACTACTTGATCTCAAGTTCATCTCTACCAAATCAGACACTTCTCTATTCGTTCATACCACCTGTTCTCATACCACTTTTCTCCTGGTCTATGTCGATGATATCTTGATTACTGGCTCTTCACCTTCTTTCATCACCAATCTCATTCATGACCTAAACACTGAATTTTCTATTAAAGATCTCGGCCCTCTTCATTTTTTTCTTGGTATGGAGGCCAAACATGCCCTTACTGGACTCCTACTTATCCAAATTAAATGCACCAAAGATCTTCTCCTTTGCACAGGTCTTGCTCAATCCAAACCTGCCAACCTTGCCAACACACCAATAACTCCCACTCTTCCTCTTTCCAAAAACCATGGAACTCCTCTCACTGATCCTTCTGAGTATCGAAGTACTGTTGGTGCTCTCCAATATCTCTGCCTTACTCGCCCTAATATTCAATTTGCAGTCAATAAAGCCTTCCAATTTCTCCGTTGTCCTACCGACATTCACTGGACTGCTGTTAAACAGATACTTCGATATGTTCGCTCCACACCCACTTCTGGTTTCTATTTTACCCGACCAACCTCTCTTTTCATTCATGCCTATTGTGATGCTGACTAGGTAGATTGTCCAGATGATCGTTGTTTTACTTCTGGCTACTGTATTTTTCTTGGACTAAATCTTATTTCTTGGAGTGCAAAGAAGCAACCTACTGTTGCCAGGTCTAGTACTGAAGCTGAATACTGAAGTATAGCTTTTGCTACTGCTGAACTTTGTTGGCTTAAATCTCTCCTTGGTGAATTAACTTCCCTCCTCTCACCCTTACGCTTTGGTGTGATAATCTTAGTGCCATATTTCTTGCTGCGAACCCAATTACTTAAACTCGCACAAAACACATTGAGATTGATATTCATTTTATACGAGATCTGGTTACCAACAAGACACTATCAATTTGACATCTTTTGTCAAGCCATCAAATTGTTGACATCATGATCAAAGCTTTACTTTCATCTGCTTTTCAGAAATTTCGTGACAAGTTCACTGTAACCACCCACTATGAACTTGAGGGAGGCTGATAAATGATCTTCATGTAATCTCATAGATATGATTTTATCTTTAATTGTATCTTATTTGAATTTTTTTCATGTATCTCATATGATATTCAATTATCTCTTATAATCTTCAATATCTTATGAGATACCACAATGTATATAAATACAGGTAAATACATTCAGCAAAATACAGCAAAAATACAAACAATTACATGCAAATTGTCTCTCTTCTTCTATTCTTTCACTTATATCTACGGGATGGGTGTAAATGAGAGAGAGATATCGTGATATGTATAATACACCATGTGTCTTAGCTAGCTGATTCAATTACGTCTCCTACTTTGCTGACAGGCTGTGAAGAATCATTACTGACTGTAGGTGACGAAGTTTGCCGGCCTTCTTATGCAGCTCATTAACATTCCATAGATAGTTTGGTTCAAGGACAGGTCGAGGCGTGAAGGAAAGTTTTGAAAATATAATCTTGATTTGGATCTTTGATTGCTTGTGAGTTGTGGCAGAGATCATAGACAGGGGAGGTAACTACTTTGCAGTTCAAAGGAAGAGATACGTATTGTTGAATGCACGAAAGTTTACACCGGACACAGGGGAAAGCTTCTACTGTAACTACGATAGAAACAGTGTTTCCGCTGTCTAATAAATTAACTGAACTTTAGGACAGGTAAATAGAAAGGATCAAAATAGATTATGATGCGTCTAAACATGTTTCAGGCGGCTAGCTATAACACCATTTTTAAAAACAAAATCAATATACGAGCTGTTTCTACAAGAGCAATGGGTATCTAGAGATTGGCTGATGCCGTCATCCTTAGAGACGTCCATGAATGTAAGTTGAAGTTGGGTTCTTCATCGTTGACAAAGAAAGAAAAATATTGATTATTGTCACTTTCATGTATACTGCAATACCAGAAGATATTAGCGCAGAACTTTAGGTAGTTGTACAGCTGAAGGCAAGTTTTTCTTCATAAGAAAGAAAAAATTAGCTTTCGCAATGACATTATCAAGGTTGACGGCATTATATGGCCATCATGGATTTAGAGAAATACAGCATATATGAAACAGTTTCATGAAGCATTCCCAAATCTGCCAGAAGGTGGTCTACCAAGTAATTGTGGAACCTTGGAAAGCATTGGAGGGTAATCTGTGGCAATTCAGTCACGAGCAACCGCAACTACCTGCTTCCCGACATTTCTGCCTGCAAAGAGCCCGATTAGGGCTGCCGGAGCACTTTCAAGGCCTTCTGCTATATCTTCAACGTATTCCATTTTTCCTTCTTTGATGTATGGCAGAACCGTTTCCAGATATTTAGGATACATGTTATAGTACTCGGAAACTAAAAATCCCTCCATTCGAATTTGTTTGTATATAAGAAACTTCAAGTTGCATACACCTTCAGGCTGTTCAAGATTGTATTGTGAGATCATTCCACACACTGAAATTCGTCCCCGCATCCTCATATTCAGCAGCACAGCATCAAGCATCTTTCCTCCAACATTTTCAAAGTAAATATCAATGCCTTCAGGAAAGTACCTATCAAGGAGAGTACCGAATTGAATTAAAAAGGCATTATGCTTTGGCTACTCGGTTCAATAAACAATTTATAACACAAAAACTTCAACTGGCAAATGCCTACTGGACGGTTTAACCTCCAGAAATGTCGCAAATTTTTAGCCTATCAAAATCCTCATATTCTTTCTTAGGATATAGCTAGATTAGGCAATCTGCAGAAACTAGAGACTTGGTAAATGAAAAGAGAAACCTAATTAACCAATCCTTTCTTTAAAGCAATTTGGCATGCCATCATTCTGATCATATATTACATCAAGGAAAAACACTTTTTTAAATGTCTCTAGAGACTCTCTAATTTCCTTTTACTTGCTCTTCATTGCAATTCAATCTGTTCCATAAACTGATATAGGTTTCAAATCTATTATAGTGTAGTCACAAACCTTTTCAAAGTTGTATCCAAGTCCAGCTCATCTTTATAGTTGAAAGCATCATCAAACCCGAATTTGTTCTTCAACAAATCAACCTTAATGGGGAAGATGGAATAAGAAAATCAAAAGGAAGCAGCTCAACAATGTTGTTTACTTCTTTATGGCAGCTCAATAAACAGTAGCATAATCAAGTGGTCAGTTTTGGAGCTTCTTTCTCAACTATCAAATTATACCAGAAGTCTTCCCTGTACAATACAGTCTTGAAGAAAAGGCAAAATGTGCAGCTAGAAATGGTAGGAAAATGTGCATGGCCACTTTATTAAAGATTAGCGTGACATGATAAAACCTGGCCGTATGCTGCAGAAAGAGAATAGGTTGGATGAATGATCTCGGAGAGATGCAATTAATGATACCAGTACAGCATGCCAGTTTTACGTGGATTGAGAAAATCTACACTTGGATCAATATGGAGCCAACTCCATATGCTGCAATTATAAGGGTGTAGGGAGGAAGGAGTATAGCACCTCACTAGATAAAACCAAAAGCAAATGGTGGAATTCGTCTTCATGAATAGGTGATAATGGCAAATGTCGACAAAGGAAACCAAGAAAGTATGTAGAAGATGTGCTTGTAGCTGATTGTAGTGTTCACCGTTAAGCTACTCCTATTCTACTTTCATAGTAGCCTCCTAGGCACTTGCAGCCACATTTATTGGTAACACCGTACTTCTGGGAAGGAAGCCCAAAGGAGAATGTGGTATATAATTATACTCGGTTGGTGAGATGCCACGGTTAGACCTAGGATGCATTTTCTAGTATTTGATTGTAAGGCGATAAAAACAACCAGTATCAATTTGCCTCCTCTATTGAAAAGATGATATAACGAATAGAGACACCGAAGAAACTATAAATTTGGACTTGCACAATCATAGATGTCCAAATATAGTAGAGGAAAACGTCAGATCACCAACTTGAAGGACAGAATAAACACTCTGTTATCACTAACTTGATAGACAGAATAAACACACTGTTGCACTAAGGGGGAAAGGAGGTTGAGAACGATTCACCTTCTCTTTGCTTCCTGCACTTCCCACAACATAGCAACCTGACAACTTAGCAAACTGCCCAACAAGCTGACCAACTGCACCAGAAGCTGCAGAAACGAATACGTGCTCCCCCTTTCTAGGACAACAAATATAGTGAAAGCCAACATACGCCGACAAGCCTGGCATACCTGAAAAAAGTAAGTTTGTTTAGATAATCATTTACCATCCAACACAATCACGAAAATTTTCGATGCAATAAACGAGATCGTAGCTCCCAATAGTACGAGTCCCTTCAGAGTTTCTGCTCCTACTGGAGAAATGTTTAGCAAACGAGTGAAGTATAAAAGATGTATAGTTGGGGATCATCCCTGAATGCCAAATAATTTATCTAAGAATAAATGTAGGCAAGGCACCGAAAGACATCCAAGCTTTCAAATCTGGTGATCAATGAACGGATGGTAATTTTTGGCCACGCCAATAGCCAGAATCAAGCTTGCATAATCTCGGGTCTAATTATTTTAAGTAAAATTACATCGTTTTAATTAAAATATTTTATATTTTTAAAATTAAAAAAATTATTTTAAACTTGCAAGTTGTCCCATGGGCAGCACATTGCCATCCCTATATCAATGATGGCAATGGTTCACAGAGTATTTCAGGTTAAAAAAGAAACTTACCAAGAATTCCCAGATAATATGAAACTGGCACATCTGTGTCTTGAATTTTATATATATTCTGACTGGCTGTAATAAGACTATAGTCTTCCCAACCAGTCATCCCATAAACCAAGTCACCTTCCTTGAAGTCAGGATGCCTCGACCTCAAAACTTTGGCTACTCCTCGCCCAATTATAGGCTGCATGTGTATGTAATTCAAAACGGTCAATATCAAAGAACCAAAACTCTGCTTGGTTAGGGAAAATCGAGTAAGATTTATTTCCAGTAAAAAGAAAGTAGCCGGACAGAAGACTAAAAACAGAAAGAAGACCATGTGGACAACAAAATCACATTTTATTTTCAGTATCTGCAAAATTGGTGAAAATTTTGCGACAGTCAATTAAGGATCAAGTGGGAAAGGAGGGAAAAGGGTAGCCAGGAACTGACCGAACCAGGGGTAAACGGCTCAAAGAAGAAACCTTTGACAATTCCCAGTCGACCTCTCATGTAGGGGTCACAGGAGAGATATAGATTCTTAACAAGAACCCCACTTGTCCCTTCAGGGACGTTGAGTTTGATGGTGGAAGTGATCAAGGTCATGTCTGATTCTTGTGGGAAACCACTGACGTATTCCTTCAATATCACCTGCCGGTTGCTTACTTCTTCATTGGTTCCTTCGCTTGCCATTTTCAATTCTTTCGCTACTCTCTTTCAATGGTGAGAACAGCAGACTAGAAACACTTTAGACTAATATAGCTGTAGACCATAGGCCGTAGGCTATCGGAATTTTCTTGGTGATGATGTGACATGCTTTAGTTTAACGGAGATAAATTTGGGTAAAAGAGGTCACTCAAATTTTCTCTCCAAATTATTTACCCATACACAAGTTGATGGCTTAGATCCATTGAACAGGATTAATACTGGATAATTTGGACAGGATCACCACTCAAAAGAGGTAGGCTGTTTTATTTTATGTTTTGAAATTTTTCCTTTTAAAATTTAGTTAAAAATGAGGACAAAACACACCCTCCAGCAGTAGAAACATAAGACATAAATTAATAATACGTAAGGCTCAAACTTGACTTAAATTAATTAAATTTAATATAAATTATTAATTTAAAATGATTATAATAAAATCTTAATTTTCAATAGATTTACTTGTTTAGTTTCGAATTTAAGAATTAATCTGGATTATTATATAACCCGTATTATATTATATTTGATGTTCATTTTGTGTGTGTTACTTATTTTTTATCAAAATTTAAGAGAATAAATTTCCTGAAAATTTTGAAAACAATAAAAATTAAATAATTTTTCCTTAAATTTTCTAAATTAAGGAACATCTTATCTTTTACCCTATTACATCAACCACCTCGATTTGATGCATTTGGGACTTATCTAACCCATAACGTTTGGTTGATGTCTTTGTCGGTGGAGACAGATGACAGGGACACAAAAACTTTGTGCTTGACAGTGTTTGTTTGCTGTTCTAACCTATTTTTGTTCCGTCTTTAGAGCACAGGGACATAACTTTTTTATTCCTTCTAAGACTATAGTACAAAATTTCTTGTCCCGGAAATAGAAACAAAACACATAAGTAACTTCAAGAAACACCCCTCCCCCTATATAAGTATTTTTTATTTTTAATTATATTATTAAACTCATTATCATCATCATCATCATCGTCATCGTCGTCATTATTATTATTATTATTATTACTATTCTTGTTATCATCATCATTATCATTATTATTATTAATTTATTATTATTATTATTATTAATTGTTATTATT
>JANKYE010000007.1:7083746-7096396 GCA_032467995.1 Erythroxylum dillonii | reverse complement strand
TCTAACATTTCTTAAAATATTTTTTAGTTTTATTCAATAAATTTTAGGATTTTCATATTCACTAATAATTTAATTTGTGGAGTTTTAATTTTTTATTCAATCTTTATTTAGAATTTTGATTTTTACATGAATTTTTTAAATTGAAAATTCAAATAAAAATTTAAAAATAATCTTTTATGTGTTTCCCGTCAGTTTATATATATTTAAGGTGTTATTAAACTAATTTAATGTAACCTTCTAAGATTAAAAAAATAATTTATTTTCTTCCATATATCTACCCTAAAACTTGTCTCAAATATTTAAGTTAATAGAATTTGACATATATTATATATATAGATATATATACTCAGTTTTCATTACTAATTATTGGGTACAACAAATTAAAGGAATTCAGATCCTCTATTTATTTTGTCTTATTTTATTTTATAGAATTTCAACCATTTATTTTACATTTTATAAGAACCTCTCCAAAATTTATACGTAAACAAATAACTAAAATTTATTGTATACAAATTACGGTGAGAATATCTTGACTCAGACTAAAGCACAAACATCGCACATTCCAAGGTCATCATCTGAACAACATTTATTGACACCATTTTAAATGTTTATTGGCTCGAGCCTGCTCATGTGACATCCAACTCCAAAATGAGGAAGAAAATTACTCTCGAGCAACTACAATTACTCCTTTGCCTCTATTTTCGCCACTGAAAAGGCGTACAAGTGCGGCGGGCCCGCCCTCAATGCCTTCATTTACATCTTCCTGATAAACAATCCTGCCTTCTCGGACGTAAGCCAACATGGTCTCCAAGAACTTGGGATAAATGTGATTGTATTCGTCTACCCTGAATCCTTTCATCAGTATCCGTTTGTAGACAAGCTGAACCAAATTCTTGATACCTTCTGGTTGATCAAGGTGGTATTGAGAGATCATTCCACATACTGCAATCCGACCATTAACTCTCATGTTGGCAAGGACTGCGTCAAGCATTTTGCCGCCAACATTCTCAAAATATATGTCTATGCCTTGAGGAAAGTACCTGTGGAATGTCCCAGAGCAAGTGAAACTTACGTTGTTTCATGCAAAGCCGAAAGATATTGCATCCTACACTATGAATCTGGATTTCATTACCTTTTCAAGGTTGCATCTAAGTCATGCTCTTCTTTATAATTGAACGCTTCATCAAAGCCTAGCTTGTTCTTCAGCAGATCAACCTATCAAGTTAGGGATATATGCTAATTAATATTGGTCTGGAAAGACCAAAGAAAGATGTTTCACCAGTACATACCTTCTTAAACATAAAGAGGATGAAGAGGAAATTAACTATAAAGGAAGTCACCTTACCTTCTCTTTGCTTCCAGCACTACCAACAACATAGCAGCCCATCAACTTTGCTAATTGTCCAGCAATCTGACCAATAGCACCAAATGCTGAGGACACGAAGACATACTCGCCATTCTTAGGAGAACATATCTCGTTGAAGCCAGCATAAGCAGTATGACCCGGCATTCCTAGAACGAATTGGTAGTAGAAAAAAGCAAGGAAATGAGTAACAAAGCTACACGTTGCTGCCAGAAAAATACAGAACTGATAGTGGGCATGTTTAATCTTGATAGAAGAATCACAAGGAAGAAGATAAAATCGAAAATGAGCCAGTGAATAAGGAAGAACGCACCAAGAACACCATTATAGTAGGAAAGAGGTACATCTTTGTGTTGAATTTTAACGAGGCTGTCCAGGTTTTCGAGAAGGCTATACTCTTGCCATTTTGTTGGCCCCCAAATCAAGTCTCCTTCCTTGAAGTTTGGACTCCCAGAATCTACAACTTTAGCCACTCCATAGCCGACCACTGGCTGTGTGTTTCAATAGCAAAAACAATCAGAAAACATTGTATGTTAAATAGCTTTTAGGAGCCAGAACAAGCAAACTGGATTGGGATAGAATAAGAGAATGTTTGCTTACGGTATCAACAGTAAAGGCGTAAAAAAAGCGATCATCTTCTGGATTCTCCAATCCCCGCATGTAGGGGTCGCAAGACAAATAAAGATTCTTAACCACAATAGCTTTCAAGCCTTGAGGAACCTTAAGTGTGATGGAACTAGTGGTGATGATCATATCTGATTCTTTTGGAACCCCAATAAATTGATTCCTGCAAATCACCTGCTTGTTGCTCACAACATATTGATCAGCTGCCATTGTTGATCACTAATCACTTTTGTTGGGAAGTTTGTGTTCAGAATAAAAGGTGCAACTCTTTTTTGGTGTTTCATGTTTAAAACTTCAGGTATATATATATAGCTGCGGGTTATGGAACATATGAATATGGGAGCTTACGGTTCAAACGTTTGTTTCAAACTAGGTTGTAGGTCAACTTTCATAAGCCACGTCTTGCCTGACGTAATTCTCCATCTACCCCAAACATTGTCTATGTTCATTTTGGATAAAGCTCAGGTATATATTAATGGGGCTGCTTCGTGGAAGGATATATTATCAAAAGCAAAGTAGCAATAAAGAGCTTTGATCCGACCACCTGTATTTACAGGTTAGCTGCTGACATACGGAATTATGTCACCGTAATATAAAAGATCTCATATTAAACTAAATAAAAGATACGTGTCCTCACATCGTATCCCCGTCGCTGTTGTTGATTTTGATTACGGACTACCGTATAACCTTTTGCTGAAAGATAAATATTTATTGACAAGTCTCCAATCTGACTTTTCCTTTTCTCGTCAAACTCCAAACTCTGGAATGAAATGATATCTAATTTTGACATGCTTGGTATGGCTTTGAAAAACATGATTTTTGGCCAGCATTACGATTGACGTGCTATCATACAAAAAATTAGTTGCTTCAACTTGTTCTTGCCCCAGATCACATAAAACTCCTTAAGCTCGCTGCTTGACAAGCAGAGGTTGTAGCTGCTACATAATTTGTCTAAGCGGATAACAAAGTTATAGTGGCCTGCTTCTTAGAATACCAAGAAACTGCAACTATTCTAAGAATTAAGCAGTTTGTGGAAGTGTTTTGTCTGTCTTCAATCAAACTAGTCCAATCATTATTCTTATAACATTTAAGAATAAACTCATTTCCTTTTTGAAACTAGATGACAAACTCCTTTGTGCTAAATAAATAACAAAGAACTCTCTTGACTGCATCAAAGTGATGTTTGGACGGTTTATACATAAACCGTAAAAGGACACCAACTGAAAAACTTATGTCGGGATAATAATAAGTTAGATAAATCAATCTCCCAATCAAGCTTCTAAATAAGCTTCCTTCTGCTGCTCCTATATCATCTTCTACTTGAAGCTTCTCGTTAGTGTTCATAGGTGTGATGGCTATTTTACATCCCCTCATGTTAAACTTCTTAAGTGTATTTTCAACATATTTCTTCTATGACAAAAAAAAAACAACATGTGTTTTAAACAATTTATAAACCCAAAAAGTAGCGTAGTTCTCCCAAATCCGTCATCTAGAACATATTTTTTATGGACTTCTTAAACTCATATATAAGATGTAACGAAGAACCTGTATATATCATATCATCGACGTAAAGACTTACTATCACCACATCATTCATACCTTGTTTTTTTATATACAAGGTTGGCTCATGCATACTCCTTTCGAACCTATTATTTTGAAAGAACTCATTGATCTTTTCGTACCATACTTTAGGGGCTTGCTTTAACCCATAGAGTGCCTTTTTCAACTGAAAAACTTTATCTTGATTCCTTGAATCTTCGAAGCCTAGGGGTTGAGTTACATACACTTCTTCTTGTAAATCACCATTTAAGAAGGCAGATTTTACATCAAATTGAAACACTTTCCATTTCTTATGAGTTGCAACTGCCAAAATAATTCTCACCGTTTCAAATTGAGCTACTAGCGAGAACATTTCCTAATAATTGATGCCTTGTTGCTAAGCATAACCTCTCACTACAAGCCTTGTCTTATGCTTTTGAATACTCACATATGCCAAAATTTAGTTTTAAAAATCCATTTCAAACCGATAACATTTTTACCTTTAGGAAGATTAACTAGTTCCGAGGTCTAATTTTTCTCAATAACATGTCTTCCATTGCTCTCTGCCATTCCTTATCTTTCATTGCTTCCTCCACTGTGATCGGATCCCCAGTGAATAGAATCAATGGTGATGTCACCTCTCCTTCAATTTCGAACCAGCATCGAGGAATTCTGTCACGCTTACTTCTGCATAATTGGGTTGATTCATCAAGTGAAGACTCTTTGAATAGGAAGTTCCGCTTGAAAATGGACTTGACCTTGCTAGAGTTGACTTTTGTGAGCTGTCAGGAGATGGTATTATTACCTCTTCATTTACTGCAATGCATTCCCCTTCGTTTATTTACACTTGAGCATTTTACTTCTTGATTTTTTCTTCCCATGACCAGTAGCCTTGTTTGTCAAATAAAACGTTCGTACTTACTGAAATATTGCCACTTAAGGAATCATATAATCTGTAAGCTTTAGAATGTAAGGAATAACTGACGAAGATGTATCTTTGTGATTTCTCTTCTAGATTGTGTCTATCAATTGTATGCAAAGCATAACATATGCAACCGAAAACACGTAAGTGACTCACTGAGGGTTTATTGCCATTCCAAGCTTCATATGGCGTCTAATTCCACACAGCCTTCGTAGGAGATATGTTGAGAAGATACATTTTCATTGCTACACCTTCAACCCAGAAACTATTAAGAAGCCCCTTTGATTTTAGCATTGATTGAGCCATCTTAACCATCGTTTGATTTTTATGCTCAGCCACCCCATTTTGCTCCAGAGTGTATGGGGTTGTCAGCTCTCTTTTGATTCCTTGGTCTTCACAAAAAGTCACAAGCACTTCAAATAGAAACTCTCCTCCACGATCGGTTCGAAGCACCTTAAGATTTTTTCCATTTTGTTGCTCTACCATTACTTTAAGCTTCTTAAAATATTCAAAGGTCCCAAACTTGAGTTGTAGAAAATACACCCTGCTCATTCTATTGAAATCATCAGTGAACAATAGAAAGTACTTACTTCCAGACAAGGATTCAGCCCCCATAGGACCACAAAGATCAACATAAACCAATTCTAATAGATCTTCTGCACGTTCGGACTTGCCAACAGGGAATGCTTTCTTGGCTTGCTTCTCCGTCATGTATCCTTCACACATTTTCTGTAGAGGTGTGATGGAAGGTAAGTTGTTGACCACGTCATTGTTTTTCAACAGCTATAGACCTTTGACATTTAAGTGCCCGTACCTGAGGTGTCATAACTCACTTTCTCCCTTTTTCTTTTTTATCATGGCTACATCCGTAGAGATATCAAGCGGAAACATCCTATTGGATGATATGTAAGCACATGCTAAAATTTCATCTTTGTTTTTTGTCAAACATTTTGCATTTTCAAACACAATCGAATAGCCTAACTCGATTAGTTACCTTACACTCAATAAATTATATACAAGACATGAAGCAAAGTGCACATCTTTAATTAACTTCTTTTGGTTACCTATAGATACCACTGCAGTCCCTCAGCCTTCAATTTGGAGCTTCTTCTCATCACCAAGTTAACATGCGACCTTATTGATTTATCAAGATCTTTGAATTTGGATTTGTCACTAGTAATGTGATGCGAGCACCACTATCAACATATCATATATCACTAGCAACAATCTCTATGATTGATCGAGCCATGAATAAGAAGTCATCTTGCTCTTCAACCTCCTCAGCATAATTAGCTTCTTCTAGCTTGGACCAATAAAATTTGTCTACGTGTCCATTTTTGTTACAATAGGAATAGTGTAAGGAATTGCTCCTTTTATGGCCTCGACCTCGACCTCGAAAACCTGCTGTACCTCTTCCTCCAGCACGTTGATTTGATGACTCTGACTCCCCTTTGATCTAGGATGCCTTTTCTTCTTTTGCATCAGGTCTGTTGATCTTGGCCTTATATGCTTGTAAACCCCATCAGTTCATCGAATGAAAAAATAGACAAATCTTTCGATTCCTCAATTACAGCTACTACATAATCAAATTTAGGAGTTAAAGTCTTTAACACTTTTGCCACAATAGTTTCATCTGTGATTTTCTCACCGTATGAACGCATTTGACTTACGATGGAAGAGACTTTTGCTAGGTATTCTTGGACTGATTCATCTTTCATACATGAAGTTTCAAAATCTCGTCGAAGAGATTGAAGTTTGATAGTAATTACCTTTATTGATCATTGATATTCAATTTTTAAGATCGACCAAGCTTGTTTGACTGTCGTAGTAGTAGCTATTCTAGAGAATATCTAATCATCCACTGCTTGTTGGTTAAAGAAGAGGGCTTTTGCATCACGTTTCTAATTGCCTTTTAAACGAGTCGCATCATCGTTGGATTCTGCAACTCCTATTTCCACGAGATCCCAAAGATCCTAAGATATGAATAGTGTCTTCATCTTTATACTCCAAAGCTCATAAGAGTCGCCTTTAAAAATTGGTATCTGTGGTTATGAGACACTAAGAGTGCTTGAAATTACTGCCATTGTTTGCAAACAAGAAGAATAATATGTCCAGCTCTAAGACAACCTGGCTTTGATACCACTTTTTTAGAGAAATATTATAGAACTGAACAACTTTAGAAACATAAAAAGTGATTTTGCTAATCAACCATTTTTTTCACGAGAAATAGAGTCTCTTAAATAGGCTTTACAAAAGTTGTAATTTGAACTAAAAATTAACAACGTATTAGCTACGAGTTATAGCCACTCTAACTAATTCATCTAGGAAATAGGAAAACTAACAATTAGTGGATTTCCTAGCTTATTTTACGTTAACAACTTAAGAACTAAATTGCTAAAAGTTTGAATTAAATCTAACTTCTGACATTCATCACCATAGCAGATGTCAGATAAAAGATAACGAGTGCTTACGGAGGCAGGAGTTTAATGTTAAGTCATTAAATTGCACTTATTTTGGACTTAATTATCGTTAATGTTTTGAAACTATTATCCGAAATTTTTTCTTGTTTTTCAGTAAAGGACCAGGGATGGATACTTATGCTTTTTTATTTCTTTTATTTTCGATTCTAGTATGAGTAGCTAAACTTTTAGTCTTGGTTAAGGGGATTCGCGTTATCCGCTAGTATGGTGAGATATTTGAATAAAGTTTACATTGTTAATAAACATTGAATATCTTCTGATCTACTCTTTTTAATTGAATCCGTTAGTTTCTTGGTGTGCAACTAGGGATTAATGTGTTAACTGCTAGATTAACGAAATATGACGTTCAGTTTAGCTAATCGCAAGTAGCAATTAGGATTGTCTTCTCTACATTAGAGTTGGAAAATTCTAAGGAGATATTCGCTTGATTGATTGCATGTCGTACATGTATTTCGCTTGCTCATTGGTTCTTGATTCGTAAAGCTATTATTCAATTAAACCTATGATCATATCTAGGTTGTTGTTTAATAAGAATGATAGGTTACATGTTTCTAGCCATTACACTTAAGAGAAAATATCCCCAATGTATGTTTGTTAATGATTGAAATTTTATATCGAGGATCTATTTTAGCACGATAACATCGGTGACCCGAAACTAAGGTTTGTCTCTTAATTTTTTAGATTAAATTATTTCTTTTTATTTATGATTTTTCTTATATTTTTTCTTATATTTTCGTGAATCAAACCCCCTTCCCATTTCATTACTTTGTTTGAGTTTTAAACTCGCTAACCTCTACTATGAAAAATTCCTCGTGGAAACGATATCTACTTACCACTACTACATTGATTTATATTAACGTAAGTGATTTCTTTTGAATTTGGTTGCAGGCGACAGCACCACCAAATTTTTGGGCCGTTGTCGAAGAATTTCTTAACGGTTTTTGTTAGTGATGTTTTTGTTTTTGCTTGTGTTTTTGGTTTCGTTGCGCTTGTTTACCTTGTCTTCTATTTGTTTCAGTTTCACAGGTCTTTCTGATTTTTCAATCTTTTAGCGGCATGGCTCATTATCAGTATGCTTTTAATTCTAATTATTCATATTCTCCTTATTATGATAATGAGTTTCCGTCTGTTATGACTTCCAGGTTTGACAATTAAGTGGCAGATTTCACACCGTTAGCCGTGCAAGTATCGAGGGATGACCAACAAGCTAAGGTATATGAAGTTTGCTCATTTTTGGGTTATTCTTTTTGTACATATTCCTTTTTGCAGGATACAAAGTACAGATTCACTTCTCCACCGAGCTACTATGAAGAACAGTCCTACTTCGAGCCTCCACCTCCACATCACCACCACAAGCTAATAAGATGTCTTTGGGGGAGATCATAATGAGTTTGGAGACGAGCACTCTTCAATTCCAGCAATTTAGACAACCATACATTCCTCGACAAAATCCGAATATGACATCAAATGCTGAAGGTAAGTCTTCTTTGGAAGATATGTTGCAAACTTTGACCGCTAATACTTTGACGTTTCAGAGGAATACTGAAGCAAGTATCCGAAATTTGGAGAATCAACAAAGGAATTTGGAAAACCAACGAAGTCAAATTGCAGTTGCCGTTAATCGAATGGAGGCACAAAGTTTTAAAAATTTTCTAGCACAATTGGAAATCGATCCTAGACAAAAAGCAAAGGCTATCATATTGTGGAGTGGTAAGGAATTGCAGGAACCACTTCCGAAAAATTCCAAAAGAGAGGTGAAAGAAGAAATCACGTAAAGGGCACCTTCATAACTAGAATTGACGCAAAACAAGCTACAAAATATGGTGATTCCGCCTCCTTTTCCAAGTCAAATTTTCAAGGCAAAGAAGGAAGAACAAGCAGAGTTAGAAGAGGAAGAGATTATAGTTCGAGAAAGGATGGAGGATGTGCAACCTCCTAAGGTAAGTGATGCAGTTCATGTTATCGCTAACCAAATTTTGTTTCCTTTTCCTAGTTGTTTATAGGTACAAGAAGAAGAACAAGAAGAGCCGCAAGAAGTGCAGTTTTTAGGAGAGTTGTGGGCAAGCAAGCTGAAGATCGAAGGTAACAAGTAGGGTGTTGAGTCTCCACAACTATTGGAGTTACTTTTACAGAGACCATCTTGGTGTGAGAAGGGCAATGCTCGAAAAGACGAGTGGACATTAGAGTATGATGGTGAAGCAATGAAGTTCCACTCATCAGAAGTCATGGGGCATCGTGCTGATAAGGAGCCGCATTTAAAGGAAGTTGTTCCAGGCCCCTCATGGAGTTTGAACATGTTTCTTGTTAGACTCAAGCATCCATTCGATAATGGATGATGTACATATGCCAAGGGTCCAGCTTATGACCTTTAATAAGCGCTTAATGTGAGGCATCTCATTCGTATCCTTTCTTTCATGTGTGTATTTTTAGCAATTTCTTTTATTTTTATTTTTAGGTTTAATTCAGTTTAATTAGGAATTTAATTTAATATTTTTGATTTTTGATTTTAATTTTCATCTTTTCATTTTAATTAACAAAAAACGAAAAAAAAACGAAAATTTTTGGCTTTATCGCCACTCCCTCCTTTCCCTCTCTAATTTTTGTCCTTCTTTTTATTTTGCCCATATTCCTTCTCTCCTCCTCACTTTCTAGACCGATACTCTACATACACCCACTTTAGCCAATCAATTTCGTCTTCCTACCAAGAATACATGCAACTTTTATCTTTCATTGGCCACTCACCCATTAACCCTCACTTTTGTTTTTGTGTTTGAATTTTGTGAAATTGCAGGTGGTCTTTACAGAGACAACACAATGCCAAGGAGAAACATGTGAGTCACGAAGGTTGGCTACTCCAATCACATCTTTGATGGCCTACTGGGAGCATGAAGGATTTCAACTGCCACATCCGCCAACTCCTTGATTCAACACTTCCATAATAGGGAAGCTTTCTTTGACTTTTTCCTTTAGTTTTATGCTTCTTTAACATTGAGGACAATGTTGGTTTAGGTGTGGGGGAAAGAATTGGAGTTTGGTGTGTGACTATTTTTCAGTTGTTGTGTAATTTTTGTTGATTTTTGCATGATTGTTGTATGTTAAGCCATGAAGATTGGTCATATTAGTGTGGATGAGATTGGGTGTATACATGAAATTAAATTAGGCTAAGTGAGTTTTTAAAATGAAGCATGTTAATTGATTACAATAACTGATCTTATAGGCTTAGTTAAAATTTTGACATGTGAGTGAGGAGGTAAATTGTGAAAGTGGGGTGAATTCTTGAATTAAACCTGTGAGCGGAGTTTGAGCCTAAATGACATCATCTTGATGTTATGTTATTTCTTTGAATTATGTGATGCTCCTCTATTTATGTTGTCTTCAGAACTTGCATGGAACCGGTTTGAATTTGTTTGATCATATTGGATATAGAAATGATTAAGGCCTTCCTTGTTTTTACACCCTTAGCTTAAAATTGACCCACCGAATTATTTTCCTTTTCCAAACATGTTTGAGCCTTTACCCTTAATTTTCAATCAATTGCCTTATTTTAAAACCCAAAAATCACATTAGTCTTACCCTATCACAAGTTGAATAAAGCATTGAGTAATTTGGGACTTTTGTTCTATATTGTGTTCTGAGATACTTTTATAAGTACTTCTACTCATGTGTTTATTATTTTTCTCTTGTTTTTATTGTTTTCCCTTGTTCTTAGCGTTATTCGAAAAAAAAGAAAAAAAAGGAAAAAGAAAAGAAAGAAAGAAAGAAAGAAGGAAAAAATCATAAAAAGAAAAAGAGTATAAGTAGTTGTCTTTTATGTCATATGTTTAGCTCAGAATCTGAAATTATATGTCTCTTTTACTTGATGCTTTGTGAATGCTTGTGATTAACCCTTTGCCACCTTACCTTACCTATGAAGCTAGCCCCATTACAACCTTGAATAAAGTCCTTATGAACTATTAGCTCATGTGATCTGAATGAATGATAACTAGTGAAATTGCAAGCCTATGGTAGTGCAACATGTTAGAGAGAGATTTGAGAGAAAAACTTTGCCCTCAAACACTTGAGTGTAAGAACGAAATCTGTGAGAAGAATTCACTTTGATTTCATGTTTGCCTTTGAACAAAGATGTGTTATTTGTGACTTTGTTTATTTGCATTGGTGTAAAGCGATTATGATATGTGTTGCAACTTAAGTCTCTTTGGCCCAAGTTAATGGATTATGTGTACTTAATCTTATGAAGGATGAATTGACTGAGTGTAGTAGTTCGACATGTTTGCTCGAGGGCAAGCAAAGGTTCGATGTGGGGGAATTATGTTAAGTCATTCAATTGCACTTATTTTGGACTTAATTATCGTTAATGTGTTGAAACTATTATCCAGATTTGATGGAATTATCTTATAATTGTTTACAGATGGTTTTCAACACCTTAGAGACGAAATGGAATCAAAAAAATGCAAAAGAAGGAAGAAAATCCGAAATTCCCAAATTGACAAAAATTCAGTGATTAAGCGTGGGCACGCCTAAGGATGAAATAAATCTGCAGATCATATTTCAAAAGTCAACTTCGAACATATCTCAATCTTTAAAGATTATCTTGCCATCTTTCAAGGGGATTACCTACCGAAAATAGAAGAGTGCATTATCTGAAGAAAATCAAGAAAAGATAAGGAAGAGATAAGCATAAAGAGGGGGAGTTGGTGATTGACGCAAGCTAAGTCTAGGTTTAGGATAGGTTTTCATTTCTGCTATTTTCTTTTCAGTCTTTTTAAGTTTTCTGCACTTTCTCCACTAGTATTTTTTCTTATTTTTCAGTAAAGGACCAGGGGTGGAGACTTTACGCTTTGTTATTTCTTTTGTTTTCGATTCTAGTATGAGTAGCTAAACTTTTAGTCTTGGTTAAGGGGATCCGCGTTATCCGCTAGTATGGTGAGATATTTGAATAAAGTTTACGTTGTTAATAAATATTGAATATCTTTCGATCTACTCTTTTTAATTGAATCTGTTGGTTTCTAGGTGCGCGACTAAGGATTAATATGTTTAGTTGCTAGATTAACAAATTATGACGCTCAGTTTAGCTAATCGCAAGTAGCAATTAGGATTGTATTATCTACGTTAGAGTCAGAAAATTCTAAGGAGATATTCGCTTGATTGATTGCATGTCGTACATGTATTTCGCTTGCTCATTGGTTCTTGATTTGTAAAGCTATTATTCAATTAAACCTATGATCATATTTAGGTTGTTGTTTAATAAGAATGTTAGGATACATGTTTCTAGTCATTACACTTAAGAGAAAATAGCCCCAATGTTTGTTTGTTAATGATTGAAATTTATATCGAGGATCTATTTTAACGCGATAACAACGGTGACCCGAAACCAAGGTTTGTCTTTTAATTTTTCAAATTCAATTATTTCTTTTTATTTACGATTTTTCTTATATTTTTGTGAATCAAAACCACCCCCCCATTTCGTTACTTTGTTTGAGTTTTAAACTCGCTAACCTCTACCGTTAAAAATTTCTTGTGGGAACGATATCCACTTACCACTACTACATTAATTTGTATTAACGTAAGTGATTTCTTTTGAATTTGGTTGCAGGTGATAGCACCACCATTTAAGTGTAAGTGTATAAGTCGACTTGTACATAGTGCAAGGCGACTTATGCATGTTCGGTACTGATAAGTCGACTTGTATCTCCTGTAAGTCGACTTGTGTGTGTACAGTACT
>JANKYE010000007.1:7001390-7018396 GCA_032467995.1 Erythroxylum dillonii | reverse complement strand
CCACTCGCCTACACACGTTCTAGCCCACAACTTCTTTTTCCTTTTCCACGTTTGGCCCTTCAAGTTATTGGAAACTATATCGATACCGATATCGTTACCGATATCGTTCATGCATCAAATTTTGTTTAAAGGAAAAACTAAGTTTTTAAAGTTTGTAGGAGAATTCAAATGTTATACACACTACGCTATCACAAACTTCTATAAAAAATTTATATCATAATGCTTTAGGTGATAGTCATAAATACTTTATTTTTTGATATACCAGATCAAAATTGTTAAGTTAAAAAATCGTCGTCGTCTTTATTATCGTTATATTCAGTCTGAAGTCTCGTAATAAAGTGGGATTCGGATAGTACACAACCTTACCCCCACATAGTAGAGAGGTTGTTTGCAGATGTGATAATAAAAGAGTGATGCAGGTTAAAAAATAAATAAGCACAACTAACACATTAAAAAATTATGTAAATAAAATTACAATAAATACATGAAAAATATAATATAAAATATAACTCAACTTTTAAAAATAAAATATATTTTTAAACTAAAATATAACAAAATATATAATCCCTTTATCTGTAGAAAAGTATCAATACACAGATACTAAGAGAGCAATAAAACATCAAAGAACTCGACTTTCACTCAATATGTAGAAACACAAAACGTCTGAAACTATAAGATCATTAAACATAAAATTTAAATCTTGACAAATTGTAAAGAATTTTATTTTTAAATTTTTTTTAATTTAGTACTTAAATTTTTTAAATTCTTAATTAAGGGATCAAACTTTTATAATCTTATTAATTCAGTTCAAATAAAACTAACGTTTTATTAGTAACCACTTTGCTACCTTAAAACGTATACCTATGTTAAATTTTTATGCGTTAAAAGGGCAAAAGACTAATAAGACTTGAACCCAAATCATTTCCACTTGGAGTTCTGACTTCCGTACTCCTAATTCTTAAAGTTGAGTTATTAGCAGCTTTACCTATTTATCCTCAAATCAAAGGCAACAAACATAAGCTTTTCACATGTGAACATGGAATATAAAATGTTGTAGCGTTGAACATGTATTCGACATAAATTAGAATTAATGAAATCATTCTCAAGAAATACATAAAATAAGTATTGCTGCCTCCGAGGGGTGGTCTCAAAAACTTCCTTAGAATATATAATTTGTAAATTATTATTATTATTATATTTAAATTTTTATGAAATATACACTTAATAATAATAATAATAATAATGAATAAGGTGATGTAGCTATGTACACCTGCCTTATCACCATACAGAAGAATTAGAATAGCATTTGTTTAAGGAAATATCTTATGTTGTACAAAGCCTAAAACCTTCTTCCAATGTCCTATAAAATACCATCTCTACCGTTTCAATTCCTCACCACTCACCACTCTCCACACCCCCTTCTCTTATTTTTCTGTTGCTTGTTCCTTCATCTTTCACTCAAAAACATGGCGCAGTCGATAAGCAATCTTCTTCACGCACTTCTTCTACTCATTTCCATCGCTTCCCCCTTAACAATGGCTGCAACTTTCAACGTCGTGAGTTATGGCGCCAAACCTGACGGTCATACCAACTCAGCAAAGGCATTTCTTGCAGCGTGGGCTCAAGCTTGTGCCTCTACACAACCGGCAACAATTTACGTGCCTAAAGGAAAGTTCTCTATAGCTAACAAAGTCGCATTCCAAGGTCCTTGTAAAAACACTGCCATTGTAGTAAGTATAGACGGAACCCTTGTGGCTCCGTCTAACTATCAGGCCGTTGCCGCTGCCGGAAATTGGTTAATATTTGAGCATGTTACCGGGGTCACCGTTTCCGGCGGGATCCTTGATGCTCAGGGCACTTCTCTTTGGTCTTGCAAGGCCTCTAAGAAGAGTTGTCCCAGCGGTGCGACGGTATGTTTACATGTCACAGAATCTCAAGAATATAATTCCCTTGTAGCTTAAGCCATATGCAAGTGTATACATTGTAATCTTTTTCCTGGTCAGCCTGCAGTTAAGTGATTAATTTCTAAGATAATTGGTTATTGATCATGCAGACACTGGAGTTTTCCAATTCGGAAAACATTGTGATCAGCGGATTGACATCACTAAACAGCCAAATGTTCCACATTGTCATCAATGCCTGCCGGAACGCAAAATTGCAAGGGGTTAGAATCTCCGCCTCCGGTACCAGCCCCAACACGGACGGAATTCATGTTCAATCTTCTAGTGGGGTCACGATTTTAAATTCTAAGATCGGAACAGGAGATGATTGTGTGTCAATAGGCCCTGGCACCACCAACATGTGGGTCGAAAATGTTGCATGTGGACCTGGCCACGGAATCAGGTACAAAATAAAATAAATACAACAGCATCTATATCATATCACACTGTGCATGTGGATGCATGAAAAGTTGCTTTTGGCAAGTAATGCGTGTATTCTTGCGTGCAGCATTGGCAGTTTAGGGAAGGACCTCCAGGAGGATGGCGTGCAAAATGTGACAGTTAAAACTTCAACATTTGTCGGTACTGAAAATGGATTGAGAATCAAGACTTGGGGAAGACCCAGCAATAGCTTTGTCAAGGACATCTTTTTTCAGCATTCCATCATGACAAATGTCCAGAATCCCATTTTAATCGACCAGAATTATTGCCCCAGCAATGAAAATTGCCCTGGCCAGGTACTGTCAAAATTATATTCAGGATTAGGACGTAGACTGTGTACACATACAGCTTAATTCTAACTTGTTATGGTTGTATTTTTAATCCAGGCTTCTGGGGTTAGAATAAGTCATGTGATATACCAAGACATCCATGGGACATCAACAAATCCTGTTGCCGTCAAATTCGTCTGTAGTAAGAAGTATCCCTGCAGCGGAATCCAGTTGCAGGATGTGAAACTCACATACAGGAACCAAGCAGCTCAAGCATCATGTAGCAATGCTGGTGGGACTTCTTCAGGCTATGTCCAACCTACTAGCTGCCTGTAATCTTAATATGACCTCACCAAATTAGGACCTGACATTGAAGTAATGGTTCATTTAGTATGGTTTTGCAGCATGAGCATGTGGCAAATGTGGCACATTTGGTAAGAGTTGCTTTGAGCCCGGCCTTGCAATCATTGGGCAAACATAATCAGAAGTTCTAGAATTCCTCTTGTATTGATTCTTCTTGCTGTATAGCTTTCTTGAGATCTGTTTCCATCAAAGACTGGATCCAAGATAGATGCAGTACTTCATTTCTACACAGTGAATTGATGCTTAATGGAGTTCTGTGTTCCTCTTCAAGAATCAAGTTATGAAGGCAATTCTTTTCTTTAAAAGGTTAAACAAATAGAAACTGCAGAGGTTTAAACTTCCAGGAAAGTTAGCAGAAATTAGACAGAACTGAAGATTAAGCAATCAAGGAAGTAGTGTGGGCGTTTGTGTTGTCTTTTTACTTCAAACGTAATTGCTGCACATCCTATTAACCCCTGTTCTGTTCGTTCTGTTCTTCTCCTCTGTTCTGATGTCTCAAGTTAATGACCACTGAAAACACGAGAATCTCTGTCGACTGATTCTTCTGGAATGGTGATAATTAACATTGAAGTTGTTCATTGAAATACTGGACACTGATAAACTAACAGGAATTAAAAAGTTTACATTTTGGATTGCAAGTCATAAACTCATAATATGTCTGCAATTTATTACAAGTAATACAAATATAAATACAGTAAATTACAAAAATAAAAGAGACTGTATTGAATTTTTTAATATAGACAGAGTGTAGAATTTATTAACAAGAATTGGACTTGTGTCAACCATTGTCTAAATAACTAGAATTAGTTGTTTGAATAGTTGCCCCTTACCACTTATAAATCCTTTAACATTTTCATGTCTAGACAATATGGGACACTCTAACACTGCCCCTCAAGTGCAACTGGGGCTGGACATCCAGTTATCACTTGAAATATACGCAGTGGTAATCGAACCGGGCAGCTGGAAATGGACATCTAGACAGACAACCGGGAAATTAATAATCCGGACCAAATCTGCTCTGATACCATATTAGAAAGTGCCTAATTTAGGCACTTAGGCACTTTCTAATATGGTATCAGAGTCAATTTGTCTTGATGGTTTGAGGCAGTACCCGGTTATATCTCTTTGCCCAATATGTCCATCAGATGTCCAGTCCTACTCTGGACTGAGGGGGGTGTGTCAAGAATCTCACATCGGATAATTACAAAGGCATTCAAGAATTTATAATAATGTGCAAACCTCCTCCTCTTGAGCTAGCTTTTGGGGATGAGTTAGACACTTTCTAACATGGTATCAGAGTCAATTTATCTCGATGGTTTGGAGCTGTGCCTGGTTATGTCCCTTTGCCCAATATGTCCATTAGATGTCCATTCCTGCTCTGGACTGAGGGGGATATGTCAGGAATCTCACATCGGACAATTATAAAGGCATTCAAGAGTTTATAATAGTGTGCAAAACTCCCCTATTGAGCTAGCTTTTGGGGATGAATTAGGCACTTTCTAATATGGTATCAGAGTCAATTTGTCTTGATGGTTTGGGGCGGTGCCCAGTTATGTCCCTTTGTCCAATATATCCGTCAGATGTCTAGTCCTGCTCTGGATTGAGGGGGGTGTGTCAGGAATCTCACATCGGACAATTACAAAGGCATTCAATAATTTATAATAATGTGCAAACCTCCTCCTTTTAAGCTAGCTTTTGGGAGTGAGTTAGACACTTTCTAACAGACTGCAAGCGTAATATTTCTATACCTGTAATTACTGATGGAATGCCTAATTTAAAACCTTGATCGAAATCATCAGCGTCAAACATTTGTTCTATCTTCTCAACTTAACCTGTAATAATCTTGCTTAGTCTTAGAAATGTCAATTTTGACCCGGCTGAAGTAAGCTACAGATAGGTTACAAGCTAAAATTGTTTAATCCGATCGGAATGTCAAAAATAACATATTTTTCAATTATTTTAAAAAATATGTAAAATTGAGTCGAACCAGCCCTATCTACTAGTATCCCATCTGACCACCGGCCGATCAGCCCGTATTGAGGTCGGACTTGACATCCCTGCTCAGTCTTTGCTGTCGATGACTACTGTTTGAGTTTGTTTAAGTTTGCTCTTAATACCTGGAATAGAAATAACCTAGAATAGAACTCTGGGAAGTGCATACTGGCTTGACCATGGCTTGGCGGTTGGATCATCGCCGGATTGAACTTGAAGTCGATTCCCAAGCTGTGGTTGATCTCCTCTCTTCTGCTGATCAGCGATCCAGGTCAGTCCACCCTCTTGTCCGGAGCATTCACTAGCTGTTCACTAGGAACTGGACTATTGTTCATCGGCACATTTATCGAGAGAGCAACAAATGTGCGGATTGGCTTGCTAAGTATGCTAGTCATTTTGATGTTGGTGTTACTTTTTTTTCCTTCTTCACCCGTTGGGTGCCACCACATCTTGTTAGAGGATTTGTCGGGAATTAGTTTCCCTCAACTTATTGTGTAATTTCTTGTTCGTCTTCCTTTAAAAAAAGAAATAACCTAGCATTTGATAACTTGATTAGTAAAGTAAATTAAAGACTTTGATTTTTATATTATTTATGCAAAGTGTGCGTGGCAATGAGCCCATCCGCCATTGAATCTTCTCGAATTTTCCTTTAAAAGGTCCAGCCTTGTTTAAAACTCAACCGAACCCGGGTTGGACCAAAATGTTTAAAATTTGTCAGGTTTTAAACTTTTTTAAAATTATTTTTGCTTTTCGAGTCATTTTTATTTTTGAGTTATTGTATAATTAATTATTAAGTATAGATATTTTCATTTATAGTTATTCTAACTTGATTTTGATAATGAATTCTACTTAATAATTAAATAATATATAATTTAAAAACATTTTTAATATCACAAAATAATATAAGTAAATTTTAAAATAATTGAAATCAAGAGAAAAATGTTTATATCTTACACAAACATTTTATATATAATGTAAAATAAGTAAACAATGATTAACAAATCAAATTAGACCGATAGGTTTAACCACAATTTTTGTTAAACTAGCCAATTTTTTGGTTTGTTTATCTTAATTAATAACTTCTGTTATTAAAAACTGATTAGTATATTAATCAATTGGCTGATTTTTGTAAATAATTATCTTGAGAATCTTGGTACAAATGAACACAAAAATTAGAAAAAGAGAATTATTATTCAATTTTAGCTTGAAATATTAGAATTTTTAATCAATTGATTATACTTGAATATATAGATATGGTATTTTAATAAAATATTTTATTTTTTATTATATATCATGTTATAATAATATAATACCGGTTGGAAATTTAAATCTTAAATTTCTTATCTTATAGATATAATTTCTAAGCCTGCTTCAAAATGTTGCAGGTAAACATTATGTTACGACTAAGATAAAAGAACTTAGCCAATTTTATCTCAACTTCAACTTGAAAGATTTGTGTTACCAAATCCCGTAGACATTTGTATTGGCCAGCTGTTCTTTGACACTCTGAAAACTTTCCTGCTAAGCACTTTGGTAACTCATCTGTATAAATTAAGATAATCTCTCATTAGCCGAGCTTTAAGTTTGCAAATGAACTTATAATTTGTCCATTTGTATTTTCTTGTCATTTCTCACTTCTTGATCAGTGCATTGATTAACTCACTTAGTGTACGTATATTTCTGATTAAGGTACTGGATAAGTCAATAACTCAATTAAAGGATGAACTCGAAGGCTTAAAATCTACCACTTGAGGATTGATATACCTTTTCATTGGTGAAGAACAGGCCACACATCTACTAATGACAGTACTCTCCTACGTCACTTGAATGTTTCACCACGTCATTAGCAAACCCTTTCAATGGTTTGAAATCGTTATAGTCAAGTTTCAACTGCCCATTTTTATTTTCAAGCCGAGGAAGAAATCTCCATGTGAAGGTAAGTTTATGCCCTTAATCAAAGGCAGGAGGCTCACGATTGTGGGTTGGTTAAATTTAGTTGAAATTTCGTTAATTCGGTTGAAATATTAGGTTGGTCCTAAGATAAGTTGCATATATAATGAGGTCTTTGTCTTGACCCACAAGCCATATGCTTTCGGTTTAAAAATTCGGCATGAAGAACGGCCTGAGCTGCGATGCTTTATATGCAAGTAATCATTAAAAGAGCCAATAGGATTGTTTAGTTTTTGGTATTATGGGTCCTGATAATGCTTAGAGTAGGGAAGGTCATCGGATACTCAACTTTTTAAAGGTCGTGATTCATGAATTTGTTGGCCACAATTGTATCCTGTGCATCTCAACCGAAATTATTAAAATAATTAATTATTTATTATTTAAAATATTAAATCACGGATTTATTCAATTGTAGATGGTAAAATATCGTTTCTTGTACCAAAATTTGTTGAATATTCCACCATAAGCCTTGATAATAACGTGAACAGGACTCACTTCACATGATCATCAAGTAGACATAAAATTACCTGAAACAAGGAAGCCTGAAAGAAGGCAACTAGGTAAGTGTATTCCGGCTGACATGATTTCATATATCCTTCGCATTAATTTCAGGGTTATTGTCCAATGGTCGAGCCCCATAACCCATTCTTTGGATGGTGGCGGGGCCAAGATACCGTACATGACGGAGGAAAAAGCAGCTCAACGCCGTCTTAATTGCTAATCCATGTGTTTTTAAGTTTTAACGAGAGGTAATCTATCTCCGAATGAATACTGAACCGACCATTTGCAAAGCGAAAACTTCGTGCGTCTCCCATATGGTAAAATTACTGTACAAAAATTTACTTAAAAATAGCTTTAAAATGTCTCAATACTTTTTTTTTTCTGATTGATTATCATGCAATTCTGAATATTGAAAATGAGAGCTAAGACACGAAACTCCTCATATTTAATCCAAAGCATGAAAATTCAATCGAAAACGGATTTAGAATACTTTAATTCTTTTTTCTAGAGTTAAACTTTAATTTATTACTAATGTAATAAATCCAAAAAAATAGAAAAATGTTATTTTATAAATTTCTCGGATCCAGAAACTGACCCAAAATATCCTGGAGTATCTTACGAAAAATTTGGAGTCCATTTTTGCTCCGTTTGACCCGTTTTTCGTAACTAACCTTATATATACCACTTTTACTTAATTATATATGTAAAAAAACTGAAAAACGAAGGAAAACCAAATGAGATGAAAAATCAAAAAATTTTCATTTCCGACAATCTGATCACGTAACCTTCTGATATCACATATTATACGTAGTGGGAGCCTTATTACGTATCTCAGATCTACATGAAAGGATTAAAAACGAAGGTAATGCAGAATACTTGGATTTCGGTTTCATCTCTGATTCCGATGCCGATTTCGAGCTTCAAACGTCTTCGAATCTCCCAGGATTTTTAGTGGAAAGTGATCACCGACTCGCGAGTTAGGCCTTTTTACAGTTTACTCAAATCACGAGCTTTCCTAACAGGTCAAGAATTCTTATACTTGTGAATGATTTTTTCTTTATTGAGTAACAGTAGGAGATCTTAACCTTTATATAGTTTTCATATCGGATTTTTCTATCACAAGGCCGATATAGATCTAGTCTATACTAATCGGGACCCATTTTTTACCCGAATTTCGACTCATTAATCTAGATTATTTATTGGGTTACTTTATTATCTTTATCTGAATCAAATGGTATAATTTAACTGATAATTTATTTAAAAACCAAAATTATAACTAATGTTAATTCACCTTTAGGCGACATGGACAAAATTGTCCCTAAGTAAAAACTCATTCTTTGGATGGTGGCGGGGCCAAGGTACCGTACATGACGGAGGAAAAAGCAGCTCAACGCCGTCTTAAACTCTTAATTGCTAATCCATGTGTTTTTAAGTTTTAACGAGAGGTAATGTAAATGCAGATAAGTCGTCATCGCTCATCACTCACATGGTTTTACGCCAAGATTATCAACGGAAAAGTCATAATTACATCAACTTGTGGCCCTAAGCTTTGTTCTACGTTATAAAAATTGGTACTCTTCGGCTTAATATCCACCCCAACGTGACCTGACTTGATCCTTGGTGGAGACGTCACCCTCTCCACTCTACTACAAGCTTAGTGGTTGTGTATGGGAAGTTAACAGCCAATGCAAAGTCATTATAACGTGGCCCTCATGCTAATGACTTGAACGGAAACAAATAACTCTGGAGTCTGGTCTCCCATTATATACAGAAGCTTGACTCACCAAGTATTTCATTCTTTATACATATATAAAACTACTGTATTTGAAACAAATCCGATTTACACATTGTAATGAGGAAACGAAAGAGAAGTTTTTGAAAGAAGGGGGTCCATAATTCTCGGAGGTGTAAAAGAAGGTCTCAAGTTATCTCCTCCGTATTCTACTCCACCTGTCACGTTCCAGTTTCAGCCACCTTCTCTTCCTCTTTTGCTAGAAAATGAATCACTTCTCACTTTTGCCCTTCCACAAATATATAAATTAAATTATACCCAAAATACAAAATTGTATTTGCACGTAGTTCCTTAATAACCGTTGCTATTCTTTTGTTGTTTATAAATCTACAAAGGTTTAACATAATTAACTTGTAATTATTTACAATTACTTCCTCTGATTCATAATAATTGTCGTTTTAGAAGAATTTTAATTATTCAAAATAAGTGTCGTTTGTGTCTTTTTATGCATATTTATAATTTTACTTCCAAAATTACCCTTTAATTTCTCTTATATCTTAATTATACAGATTACACAGATTATATTTTCAAAGCACTTTAACATGTAATTAATAAGGATATATCAGATATTTTACTAACTTTCTTAATAAAAGTACATTCCTCTAAAACGACACTTATTATAAATCGGAGGGAGTATATCTTATGTTAAAATATGAGATTCTGTCAAAATATAATAAATAGGTATTAAATAAAACAAAAGTGAGGAATTATAGTTTGATTTAATGGACAACTAATCATAAAATAACAATTCTACCCTTGATTGAAAAAACAACCTTAGTTAAGGTTAGTTCGGTAAAAGAAGTGGGGAAATGATACAAAACTGCTTAATCCACTATTTTCAAAAGTAAAAAAAGTCTCGCTTCGTAACTGCACTTAGAAACCCTATAAAACCACCACAAACTGCTTCGACTCCTACACAGCTATCTTCACCCACTCTCCTCCAAACTCCCTACCCCATAAACCAATTCCAAAGCTAAAGCACAAGCATGAGTCTTCTTCTTCACCTGCTTCTCTTGGCTTTCTTCGCCTCATCACCTTTGGCAGTAGCTGATCAATATAGAGTGACAAGCTTTGGAGCCAAGCCTGATGGTTCAACCGACTCAACGCAGGCTTTTCTTGCTGCATGGAGGCATGCATGCGGCTCCGCGTCTCCGGCCACCATGTACGTGCCTTCAGGCAGGTTCTTGGTAAAGAATGTGGAGTTTCAGGGTCCATGCAGCAATGTTGCGACCACCGTACTTATTGACGGTACCCTCGTGGCTCCGTCGGATTATTCTGCCATGGACGGCTCTAAGAATTGGCTTATGTTTGAACATGTTCGTGGGGTTAAGGTCCTTGGAGGTGTACTTGATGGTCAAGGTTCTCGTTTATGGTCCTGCAAGTCCTCTGGCAGTGGTTGTCCAAAAGGTGCAACGGTGAGTTCATTTTTTCTCAATGGTTGTCCAAAATGATCTCTAATTCTTTTTCTGTCTTTCAATTTTTCTTGACCTTTGTCGTCAGTGATTTGCGCACTAACTGACCCGTTCATTCTTTCTCAAGTTGACTTTTCGGTTCTAGCTTTAATTTTCCCTTCCCTACCGCAAGTCAACTGTCAAACATGCATAATTGTGCTTTTGAAGCGTGCCAATTTCAGTATAAATGCTACATAATTCTAAATAAGCACGACAAAGCCTTTTTATAGGAAAAATGTAATCTGATTTCTTTATTCATGTGTGAAACTTGTGCAGTCGCTAGAATTTTCAAATTCAAACAACATTGAGATTGGTGGGCTCTCATCACAAGACAGCCAAATGTTTCACATTGTGATCAATGGCTGCGAAAACGTCAAAGTGCAAGGTGTGAAAGTTTCTGCTCCTGGCAACAGCCCTAACACCGATGGCATTCACGTCCAGGCTTCAAGCCATGTCACCATCTTAAATTCCAAGATTGGAACCGGTGACGATTGTATCTCCGTTGGCCCTGGCACCACCAACTTGTGGATCGAAAACGTTGCATGCGGCCCAGGCCATGGAATTAGGTACGTTACCAAAATGTTACTGATCAGCTACTAAATTAACCGTCTTCATTGCACATGGACGACTGAACTTTTTATGCATGGTTTGGTACAGCATTGGAAGTTTAGGGAAGGAATCTAACGAGGCAGGTGTGCAGAACGTAACGGTAAGAAGTGCGACATTTTTCGGCACCAAAAATGGAGTTAGAATCAAGACTTGGGGGAGGCCGAGCGATGGTTTCGTAAGGAACGTTTTCTTCCAACATGCATTCATGACCAATGTCGAAAACCCGATTCTTATTGATCAAAACTATTGTCCAGGCGATTCGGATTGCCCTAATCAGGTCTGTTCCATCTAAAACTTGTCTTTAACTATATCTAATCCTGGTTAACTAACCAATCTAACCAAGGCCACGATTCTGTAGAGTTCGGGCATTAGAATCAGTGATGTGACGTACCAAAGTATCCATGGATCATCAGCAACAGAGGTAGGCGTGAGATTCGACTGTAGCAGGACATATCCATGCACAGGGATTCAAATGGAGGACGTGAAGCTTACCTACAGAAATCATCCAGCTGAAGCATCTTGCATTAACGCAGATGGCTCAGCTTCGGGCTATCTCCAGCCCTCAAGCTGTCTCAAGTCTTAGAATATCATTAAGAAAAGCCACAGCAATCTCTTATCATTACCACGAGTATTAGTTAATGTCCAAGTCATACTAGTGCGGGGCACCTTTGTTTGTGTCTCCATTATTGTTGTTTGTAGTTTTCTTTGGTAAAAGCATTTAAGGTGTCATTGCTGGAGCATGTGGCTTTGCCGGCGAACTGATCGGAGCCCGGCCTTGTAATCACCTTTGATTGAAGAGCATTTAAAGTTAAACCCCTTCATTACCTATACTATTGTTCGATGTGACATCTACCCTGAAATTATTTTCGAAAAAGACCATAAATTCCTGTGTCCTCCAAATTCCAATACGAGATAAGGCTTAGGCAACATTAAAGTTATGCAACAAAATTGAAATTATATTCACACAATAATTATAATGACCCAAATTCTCACTTATTCGCAATCATTAAAAAATGTAATTGAAAGTTAAACCGATAAAACAAGGGATTTAAGTTTAAGAGGTTGAACGTATATTATATTGTAATTAAAGATTTAATAAAATTAAATAATTTAAAGTATGATTAAAAGAGATTGTTGTTGCTCATCGGAAAATTTGAAGTTTAATTAAAAAGATATTATTAAATAAAAATTAATTGATTAATTTTGATTTAAAAATTTTATTAATTAATAAAAATTGACCATTTTATTAATAAATTAATCATTTTTTAACGATTCGAGTTATTAAAGTAACTTGAAATAAAAGTTAAAAATCAAACAAAAAATTAGATAATTCAAAAAAATTTCAACCGGCTGAATTTTTATTGTTTATCCAATTTTTTTTATCATTCAAATTAAATTAAATTTGATTTTCCACTAGTCGTTAGATTTTAACATTATAAAACTAACAACGCTTTTTTGTATAAAGCCTCGTGATTAGTACACTTTATTGTCATTGGATTCGATTAGTCCACTTAAACATAGCATCTATCAAACAATTAATAATTGAAACACTAAATCAAACCTACAACTACAAGCAATATCATTGAATTCCAATTTTCAGTTATTAAATTATTTATCAATATAAATTAGTCTTTAATATAGTAAATTTAAAGATATTATAATTGATTAATAATTGTTAAAACGCTATGAATATTTATTTTAAAATATTATACTCCCTCCGATTTATAATAAGTGTCGTTTTAAAGGAATGCATACTTATTAAGAAAGTTAACGAAGTGTCTGATATACCCTTATTAATTATATATTAAAGTGCCTTGAAAATATAATCTGTGTAATATGTGTAATTAAGATGTGAGAAATTAAAGATTAATTTTGGAAGTAAAATTATAAACATGCATACAAAGTCAAGAATGACACTTATTTTAAATAATTAAGATGTATTTAAAACGACACTTGTTATGGATAAGAGGGAGTAAATTAACCTTCAAACGCTAGAAAAACGCAAGCCATGGTGTGTTAGTGCTGTCTGATTTCGGGTAACTAATTCTGGGATTTAGCATAATGAATGCAAAACTGCACGAACTACAACATAATGGAGAGGAGGACGGTTCCGTACATAGCGAATCTGTTGCAGTCATGCATAGACAAGAAATCCCATTTGTCGGGGAAGCTCATACACGCCAATCTACTCCGTATTGGCCTTCTCACCGACACCTTTCTCTCCAACAGACTCGTTGAATTTTATTCTAAATGCAACAACACTGCTTATGCACATAATGTATTCGATCAAATACCGCACAAGAATATTTATTCATGGAATGCAATGTTAAGCGAGTACTGCAGGGTGGGAAAGTTGGAGCATGCACGTCGGTTGTTTGTGGAAATGCCTGAGAGGAACACTGTCTCGTGGAATAACTTGATTACTGCTTTGGTCAATGGTGGGTTTGACAGAGACTCGTTGTGTGTGTTT
This sequence comes from Erythroxylum dillonii, assembly GCA_032467995.1. NCBI lineage: Eukaryota > Viridiplantae > Streptophyta > Magnoliopsida > Malpighiales > Erythroxylaceae > Erythroxylum > Erythroxylum dillonii. Next base: position 7,004,618 of record JANKYE010000007.1, on the reverse strand, counting down.
GATGATATGGTTTTGCAAGGTTTTGTGCCTACCCGATTCACGTTGGCTAGCGTTCTCAGCGCCTGTGGTACTCTGGGAGATGTGGAGAGTGCTAGCAGATGCCATGGTTTTGCTGTCAAGCTTGGGCTTGACTATAATGTTTATGTTAGTAACGCCTTGTTGTGTGTGTATGCCAAGTGTGGTTTTGTTGTAGAAGCAGAGCGACTCTTTGAGGGAATTGAGGAGCCTAATGAGGTTACATATACGGCGATGATGTGTGGGCTTGCACAGACGGATAGAGTTGAGGATGCTCTGAGAATGTTTAGATCGATGAGCAGGAAAGGGATTCGTATAGATAGTGTCTCATTGTCGAGTATTTTGGGTGTTTGTGCTAAGGGAGGAATTGAAGAATCCAGTTTTTATGACCAAGATGTGAGCTTTTTGTGTAAGGTGTATGGGCAACAAGTACATGGAGTTGCAATCAGATATGGACTTGAGAGTGATCTCCATTTGAGTAATTCATTGCTTGATATGTACTCAAAGAATGGGGGAATGGACAGTGCTGAGATGATTTTCGCTTATCTGCCAGAAGTTAGCGTTGTCTCTTGGAATATTATGATAGCTGGCTATGGAAGGTACCATTGGGAGAAAGCTGTGGAGTACCTGCAAAGAATGCAGTCATGTGGGTTTGAACCAGATGAGGTCACTTGTATCAATGTGTTAGCAGCATGTACGAAGTGTGGGGATATGGAAACTGGGCTTCGTGTCTTTGACTCCATGGCCTGCCCAAGTGTCAATTCATGGAATACTTTACTATCAGGATACGTCCAGATTGGGAATCATAATGAAGCAATCAAATTGTTTAGGGGAATGCAGTTTCAGAATGTGCAACCTGACCGAACTACTTTGGCCGTTATACTGAGTGCCTGTGCAGCGACGGGCCTCCTGGAGTCTGGAAAGCAGGTGCATGCCGTCTCACAAAAAGCAGCCCTCCATAATGATTTATTTGTTGGCAGTGGACTGATTGGCATGTATTCAAAATGTGGGAAAATAGACCTTGCGCAACTTATATTCACAAGAATGCCTGAACTGGACACTGTCTGCTGGAATTCTATGATTGTGGGCTTTTCACTCAATTCCTTGAACAAGGAAGCATTCACTTTCTACAAACAGATGCGACAAAACGGAATATCTGCTACCCAATTCTCTTATGCTACTATTCTGAATTGTTGCACAAAATTATCATCATTATTTCAAGGGCGACAGATTCAAGCCCATATAGAAAAAGAAGGATACACAAATGATATCTTTGTTGGCACTGCAATTGTTGATATGTATTGCAAATGTGGTGATGTGGATGAAGCTCGGCAGTTTTTTGATATGATGCCTAGTAAAAGTACTGCTACATGGAATGAGATGATACATGGTTATGCACAAAATGGACAAGGAAATGAGGCTGTTCATCTGTATGAAAGTATGATAAAATCAGGTGGAAAACCTGAGGAGATAACCTTTATAGCTGTTTTGACTGCATGTAGTCATTCAGGATTGGTCGATAGAGGAGTTGAAATATTCAACTCAATGCAACGAGATCATGATGTGGATCTGATCGCAGAACATTATACTTGCATGATTGATGGTCTGAGCAGAGCAGGTCGATTTCAGGAAGTAGAATTGCTGATAGATGAGATGCCATATAAAGATGATCCAATTGTTTGGGAAGTTCTGCTTAGTTCTTGTAGGGTCCATGCTAATCTAGCCTTGGCAAAAAGGGCTGCCAAGGAACTCCTGCGATTGAACCCTCAAAGTTCTGCCCCATATTTGCTTTTAGCCAATATGTATTCATCTTTGGGAAGATGGGATGATGCAGTGGCTGTTAGAGGATTGATGACTGGTAAACAGGTGATTAAGGATCCAGGTTACAGCTGGATTGAACATAAAGCTGAGATGCAATCTTTTTGGGCAGATGATAATTCGACCTTGGTTAAAGATGAACTAAGTCTAGCTAATGAAACATGACAACTTCTCTTCTTTCCCATCTGATGCATGTACTTTTTGAGTTCATGTTAAACCAAGATGGCCACAATGACTGTTGGTTTAATTACAATCTGTTGAAAGGTATATGGTTTTCCTATATTCAGAAGACATCAAATGGTCAATTGCACTTGCTTAATATAAGATTGCCCAGCAATTGGAACAGTGACTGATTACGTACTTTGGACAAATGCTGCTTCCATTTCTGGAATAGCCTATGGCTGATTTTAATCCATCGTGCCTCCCTGTTAGTTATATAAGCTTAAAGGGGTACATTATCATGTACTGGAATTAATGTAACTGATAATCGGCTGTCCTGGGATTCTCTTTTGCGGGCACAAGCTACTCAAAAGTGAAATGCATGCCTCAACTGGTAAAGATGAATTTTCCGTTACCTAAAGTCATCTCTATATATTTCTATCCATTTTTAATATAAATGCATATAAGCCAACAAACATTTCTAAAGATAATTGCAATAATACTGCCTTATATTCATATTGTTTGAAATTACTTTAGATCTACAACCTGCAATTGCTTTCCTCTTACAGATCCGAAATAAGAATAACAGGGATGGTGAATGTTGATGAGTGAAGGAATATAAGTTTGACCAAGAACAAGAAAATGGTAGAAGGCAGTTTAACTCAAGTTATGTGAATGTTGGAATGGGGAAGAAATTGAAGGTGAAGTGATAACCTTTCCTCATCTATTTTAGTTTATGGTTCATCATTTTATGTTGGCTGAAATTTGTTTTTGTGAAGTGACGATTTTGAAGGGTTATTTAGATTTGTTTGCTTTCATGAAAAATTAAAAGAGATGGGATTTAGGTGGTTGGGACATACTAAAAAGAAACATTTTGACATTTCCGTAAGAAGATACAAGAATATTGTACTTAGGTTGTAAGAGAAAAAGAGGAAGGCTTAAGAATAACTAAGGGGAGGTGATCATGAATTATATGGTTCTGCTGGAGCTTACAGAGGACTTGACCCTCAATAAAAAATCTTAGCGTACTAGAATACGGGTAAAGAATCTCACATAGAAAAGTCCTCTTTTTCGTAAGTCTTTTAACCTTTTCATTCAAGTGTTATGTCTTATATTTAGCCTAAACACTTAATGTGTAATACTTCCCCATAATTATTTAGTTTAAACGTTTTGTTACCTAACTTAAATATTTTTCTGTACTAATTTGTTTGTTTTATTTATATATTTGTCTTATTT
>JANKYE010000007.1:6984493-7001022 GCA_032467995.1 Erythroxylum dillonii | reverse complement strand
GCAGACATCTAGAGCTACAACTTTCATGAAGACCAAAAAGTCTGATCCTGCCTCTAAGATAGTCAAAAATCACAACGGAAAATACCTTTTTATTTTATCTTTTTTTTTTCTTTTGTAATCTATCGAAAACAGTCTCTTTACTAATTAGATATAAGATTGCATATTTTTAGACATCTCTAGATCCCGCGTCTCAATGAAACTTTTACTAAAATATTGTCTCCGTCGTTATTATTGTTATTTTGATTATAAAAAGATGAAGATTTGATCTACAACTTGCTATTTAATTTCAATTTTCCTACATATCCTTTATTATATTGTTTTCTGTAGTGATTGTCTAGAAAGGTAAAGATAGCTAACTTATACTCTAGTTTTTATTTCTTAAGCATCTTGTCAGTAGTTTTAGCAGTAGCTCAGTTTCTCTTCATTAGCATCAAATTCCTTTCACAGGAGTTATAAAAATTCTTTGTTTTCTAGGAAATGGTGGTCTGAGTACGGCAAATGCAAGTTTGGTTGATGCGATTCTGGACCTTGTATAATGAAAAAGCTTCAAAGACCTTGTTCAACAGCCCTTTTGCTTTTGAGTGGATTTCTCTTAGAAACTTGTTCATGAAATATAGTCTTTGGCTTGAATATAACTAATCCAAAGGAGATTACAGCTGCTCCATGAGTTTGCAACAGAAGTCGAAGGAAAGAAGCAGTCCCACTGGTAACTTGTACCTGTAAAAGGACACCAACTTCTTGTAAATCTTGGTAGCTGGAAGGAATGTATTCACCTGTACCAAAATTTGCCGTGCCCCCTGTTTCTCTTAACATCCAACCCATTTATTTTTTTGGATATTAAGGGAGTTGTATGTTAAGGGGAACAGGTGGCCCAACAATTTTCGGTACAGGTGAATAGGCCCTAGCTGGAGACACAAGGTTGTTAATGATTGTGACAAGACAGGATGATGAGATGAAATAGCTTCTCACGTTTTGATCAATTGGGAAGAGTGTTGGAATTAAGCATTCAGGGTATTCCCAGAAAGAGGATAAAGTTAAAAAATAAAGCCAACTGATGCTTTGGCCTTTTCTGGTGATCATATTTCTCTTGGAATTTCAACTTTTGTTTCCCTTGGTTAGTTTATTTTGTGATTGGCTATCACAAGATTCAAAGCCCTTGGAGCTGTCCACTTACAAAAGTGGTTGGCCAACAAATAAAAGAGTGATTCATCTCCATTTCATAAATATATACCTTGTTATAATTGTTTTGCCTTCACAACTTAACCCGGTATTCTTATTTGTGTTCTTATCTTTATGAAGTTCCAGTATAGTTTTCACATGTTTGCTTGCATGGAAAAAATTATACATGAAATAGAAATATGTAGAATTTGCTCTCAGAATAGGGTGGTCTAGTGAACCTGTTAGATGTTCCAAAACGTGGATACTAACGTAAGAAAATCTCTCAGCAAACTTGGAATCTCGTCTTTTGTCCTTCATAATTTTGTCAAGGCATGGCATAATCTCATTATTCCCTTAATAATGCACTTGTATAGCAAAATCCAAACTGCAAGAGCTTCATTAACTTTCATAATCTAGGACTGGCACTGGCACTGGCCTGCCCTAAGATGTTGTGGTTGGTGGTACAAGAAACATCTTGAGAACTGAAGCCTTTGTCAGTGGTTCAAGTTGATTGATTTCTTAGATCAAGGTCCAGCTAATGAATTGTGCATAGCATATATGTGGTTAATAGTAATAGGAGTATATCTGTAGAGCAAATAATATAGTTTCTAATCAATGCCTTTTTTTATTAATGTAATTTGATCTCAGTAACTTAATTAATTAACAAGTATGTAGGTCACTAATATTTGTTTAAAAAACTTAAAAAAACCTTAATAGAATTTAAGACTTATGAGTATGCTCATTTTTTCTGTGACTTCTTGAATTGCCAATTAGAGGTCATAAGTTTATGTTATTCTAATTTACATGTCAAATGACCAATTAATGATTACAAAGTGTGTATATTATTTTGAAAATTAGAAATGATATAACTAAATTGCATATAAATTTAGCTGAATTGTAATTGAGGGTGTAATACAAAAGTTTTGATAGATTCCTACAAAGAAATGTTATGAACAATTACTTTAGGACAGGGATTTGAAACTATTTGGAACACATGTCACATATTCTTATGGCTGGTGGGAAAGGCATCTTTATCATTCGTTAGTCACCAAATAGAAGAATAACAATATGATCATCTATAAATGATTGATACAAGAATCCCCTGATACCAACTTTACAATAGTAGTTATAAAGGATAATCTTTTGGAACTAACGAAAAATTAAAAAATGTTACCATTAAGCACTAAAATTTCATGAACAGAACCCTTTTTGATTCACCATGTAAATCTCAATCCGATCCCATTTCTATAAATCTTATAGTTCTCAGAACATTTTCCAACACTAGCAGCAAAAACACTTCTGATCAATCACCGTCTCAACTAGCTAGCTAGCACAGGTACATACACTTTTATCTGCTAAGTAACTAGGCAGATGAAAGTGTAAGCCTGTTTAAGCCATGAAACATCTTCCTTCTTTGGTTAAAATCTTCATCTTCTTTATCTTGGCGTCGTCAGCAATTGCAAAGAAATCTGGAACAAAATATGCAGGAAAAGGAGTACGATACAGTGTGTTGAAGTTTGGTGCAAGACCTGATGGTAGAACTGACTCAACCAGTGCGTTTCTGGCTGCTTGGAAGCAAGCCTGTGGTTCAAAAATTCCAGCAACCATCTCTGTGCCAAAGGGCAGGTACCTGCTAAAGGAAACAGATTTCATTGGACCTTGCATGAACCACGCCATTAGGTTTCACATATCTGGCACATTGTTGGCTCCGTCCGATTATTGGGCTCTTGGAAACGTCGATCATTGGATTGCTTTTCAGAATGTTGTTGGGGTTACTGTTGTTGGGGGGATTTTAAATGGACAAGGCACTGGTTTGTGGAAGTGTAAAGCTACTGGCAAGAACTGTCCTGTAGGAACCACGGTATGTTCATCTGTTCAACCCCAAATTCTTATTTTTCAATCATTTTCTACCTGAGTTTTGGTTCACAGGAACAGTTTTAACTCTAATTCCTGTCAGGTTTCAAATGTTTGATGTTTCCAGGAAACAGTGTCTTTGGTTTATAGTTTTGTACATAACCAAACTAAGCGCTTGTGGAAATAAAAAAGATTTAACTTACTGACTGAAAATTTTATGTGCTGCGTGACTGGTGAAACACTAGTCCTTGGTTATTACCAATTCAAGGTTCGTGGTAATTAAGGGATTAACATCACTGAACAGCCAGATGTTTAACTTTGTCGTCCATCGTAGTCGGAACGTGAAACTTAAAGGTGTGAAAATTTATGCTTCTGGGAAGAGCCCAAATACTGATGGGATTCATGTGGATCTATCAAAAGGGGTTGAAATCACCAATTCTGATATTAGAAGTGGGGATGATTGTATATCACTTGGTCCTGGTAGCAGTCGGATTACTGTTGATAATATCAACTGCGGACCTGGTCACGGAATCAGGTAAGAACTACCATATTAAACAAGTTCCCTTCTTGTTTTTTCCAAGGCCTTATTGCAATTTAAAACTTGCTGAGATTGTGATTTATACTGAAAGTTATTGTGACAATTATATTGGATGCAAACTTAACACAAAATGAAGGTAGATAATAAAGTAAGTTTTTGCTGAGCAAGATTATGATTTTCTTGATGGTGCAGCATTGGGAGTCTGGGACAGGGATTTCATGAGCCAGGAGTACAAGACATAACAATCAAGAATGTTAGATTCACTAATACCCAGAATGGATTGAGGATCAAGACATGGGGAAGACCAAGCAAAGGTTTTGTAAGAAATGTTCTTTTCCAACATATCTCAATGAAAAATGTCCAAAACCCAATCATCATCGATCAGATGTACTGCCCTTACAACCAATGCCCTCATTATGTAAGACATCCTTACTTTATACAAATCATTCTATGTCTCTGTCATAATTTCTTAGCCATTTGACTAATTCTGACAGGCCTCTGGAATAAGAATAAGCAATGTGAGGTATGAAGACGTGTATGGGACATCTGCAACCAAGGAAGCAATCAAGTTGAACTGTAGTAAGAAGTATCCTTGTACTGGGATTGAAATGCAAAATGTAAAGCTTAGTTTCAATAACCAGAACGCTCAAGCTTTATGCTCCAGTTCTTACGGCTCCACTTCTGGTCTGGTCCAGCCCCCAAGCTGCTTGAACAATTATAACTCAGGAAAAGAGGGAAATGTACATCATTAAAAGTAAAATAAATTATCTAACTTATTTGTTTCAATAATTTTTAGTTTAACATGATCTTTGAATTAATTTTTTAAAAAAATTAAGATTAGAATTCTTCTTTTTTTATTCGTATATAAAGTCTTTTAAAAATCTTTTTTTTGGTCTATACAAAACTTTTAAAATTAATTAATCTTTGTCATCTATTTCATAATTTTAATTATTAGAATAAAAGATGTGAAGGGATGCAAACGAGAATGATAATAAAAAGGATTCAATATGAAAATTGACAAAGTAAAAGAGTAAAAGTCGCGATATTACATCTTCATACTTCACGCGGCTCTATTAATTAGAGATAAAGTTGTACGCACCGCGTCTCTCAATTCTTGCATTTAGCGAAATTTTTATTAAGTTGTTGTTATTATATATTCTAAGCAATCAAAGCATTACTTGGATTTAAAAATTTACAGTCAAAGATAGAATAATATACAGATGTACTAACTCTTCAGAGGCATTGTTCTATAACCAGGACGTTTGTGCTTCATTGTTTCCTAAAACACTGCCCTTTGGCAACTTGCATAAAATAAGGTATCATAACTTTAAATTCCTATGTTTTGACTGCAGTTCACTGTTCGTCACGAGTATTTAATTTGTTAATTAGCACCCGAGGTCATAAGACTATGTCTTCAATTAATTTTAAAATTTTTTTAAATTTTCATTAATCATATTTAATTTTAAAACTCATATTAATTAGGTAGGTGACTGAATGTTTAAAATCATAAACCCCTAAAACACAACTTAAATTTCAACACGTCTACTCTCTTTCCTTGTTTCTGGCCATTAAAGTATGTTTGTTTAAGTATTATTGCCATTTTTATTTTTAAAACTAAAAAGCTACAACAATTTTCCAAAAACGTAAATAAATAAGACATGTCTTTTTGTCATAAAAACCAACACACATCTCGTTCTTTTTCTCTCTTATGTTTAGTTTTCAACAAACTTATCTCGTAGAAACCGCCCTCTTCCCTCTTTTACTACTATTTTGACTAGGGATGGCTTTGAGTTTTTAACCCGATTAATATCCGCATTACCCGACTTAATGGATTTGGATATGGGTAGTAAGTCGTAAAAACCGATGGATATAGATATGAATATAGGTTGAGTCATAAAAAATGGATATGGATATGAGTAGAGTAAAATCCAAACCATAGATACCCATATTTTACCTGTTTTTTATTAACTCTATTTTTTCTATTTTTTCTTGAATATTTATGGTTAAATATAATAAAATATTAAAATTTTATACGAAGAAACAACTTTAAAATCTCTACTTTACTCCTCAGTGCTCATATTTTTATCATATTTTATTTTCTTATAGGATGACAATTTGAAGCTTTAGTTATTTCAATATTTATTCCAGTTCTAAATTTTGAAAAAATGTATGTTGTCTTTGTATTAAATATTATGATTTTTATTATTCTAATTTTATGATTTTTTAATATATACAAATCAAAATCTTAACTTATTATTATTAAAGTAATTTTGATTTGGAGCGTTCGCAAAAATCTACTCTTTATATTTTCTATTTAGAAGTTATACTTTTATGTGTTATACAAGCCGATAGATATCCAAAAATCCGAACAACCCAATGGATTTGGATATGGGTAGTAAATCGTAAAAACCGATAGATATGGATATAGATATGGGTTGAGTCATAAAAAATGGATATGGATATGGATTGAGTACAACCTGAACCGAACCTTACCCATTGTCATCCCTAATTTTGACCCTTACTCCTCTCTTCTGGTTATTTTTTCTTGAGTTTTTTTGCTTCTTTAAAGTGTAAGATTTTTTTTTTGGCTTTGTCATTGCAGGAAGTGAAATTAATCTTAGTTTTTTCATCAGGTGAGTTTTTGAAAACTGATTTATTAAATTTTTTATTCTATCGAAAGTTGAATTTTATACAATGTGTTATTTTTGGTTTCCTGATAATTTTTTTTTTGTTTCTCGTTTTTCCATTTGTCTTTTGAACTCTACTATGGTTGTTTTGATTGGCTATGTTGTAGTCTTCACTTACTTTATTTTGGTGGTTTTAGAATCTCATTAAATTCGTAACGTTGGTAAATATTAAATACGTATACATATTTGCATTAACTCCATTTAAAATTTGAACAATTACATTAGGAAACTATTAACGTTCATTTCTCTGAATATCTTTCTGGTCTGAACGATAATGAATCCAATAGATTTCCTAATAAAGTATGTAAGTTGTAAAAGTCTATTTATAGACTTAAGCAAGTATCACGAAGTTGGAGCATTTATTTTAATGAGATAATCAAAGAGTTTGATTTTGTCAAAAGTGTAGATGAATCATGTATTTAAAAGAAGGTTAGTGGAAGTGCAGTTATCTTCCTAATACTATATATGGATGAAATATTATTGATTGAAAATAACATACTAATGCTCCGATCTATAAAGATTTAGTAGTCAAAGAACTTCTCCATGAAAGATACAGGAGAAGCAAATTATATTCTAATAACAAATTTCTATAAAGATAAATTAAAAAGGTTGTTTAGCTTATCTTAATCTACGTACATGGATAAAGTGTCAATGAGATTTAGGATAGAGAATTCTGAGAGGAGATTATTACTCACATCACAAGAGGTTTCTTTCTTACAAAGTATGCATCCTAAGACATAAAGAAGAGAGAGATAAATGAATTGCATTACATATCCTCCACTAATGGGATTAATGATGTATGTGATGTTATGTAATAGACTTGATGTCTTTTATACTTTGAGCATAATGAGAAGGTTTCAAGCCAATTATAGTGATGGTCACTAGAAAATTATATAAATCATCTTAAAGTATTTGAAAAAAACTAAAGATGTTTTCTTGATCTATGGAGGGGCTGAACTGATAGTTTAAGGTTATTCAAATGCTAGTTTTAAGTTTGATATAATGGATAGCATGTCACGGTCAAGGTACATCTTCACTTTGAATAGTGGTGTGGTAAGTTGAATGAGTTCCAAATAACTAACCATTGCAGATTCTACGATCGTGGCATAGTACATTTCTGTGTCAAAGGCAACAAAGGAAGTAACTTGGATCAAAAAATTCATCAACAAACTTGAAGTGAATCTTAGCATTGTTGAACCAATAGTATTATAACGTGACAATAATGGTGCTATTTCATAGGTAAAGGAACCAAAGCCTTATCAACGGTTTAAATATGTACTTAGAAAATTTCACTTAATCAGGGAGATGTGGAGCGGAAAGATATAACATTAGTGTGAGTTCCAACCTAAGAGAATCTTGCAAATCTTATCACTAAGTCATTGTTTCAAAAGAGACGTAATCGACATATGAATGGATATAGTATTAGATATATATATGCAATTGACTTTAGTACAAGAGATTGTTAGTTTATGTCTTTAGGAGCCAATCAATTGGTTACAATTTTATGTATGACATTATTATTTCAATTAATAAAGATATTCTTTATTTTTATGTATTTGGTTAATTACATTTGATATTTTAATACTAAAGGTAAAATCCCTAGAATAGTTATTGTGTAATTGAAATTATGATGAAATCATAATCATGATATTTAATTTGTATTTATTTATTATTCCTAAATTGTTCCTAATTGTAGTTTCATCAAGACAAGATATTAATGAAACGATAAACTAGCATATGGAATGTTTCTTTTTCATGAAAAAAGTAAATAATCTCATAAATTAATGTAAATAAATATTTAAACAAACGTATATATGCTTATTAGAGAATAGATTCACTAAACTTACCCGATTGTAAGGATTTCAAATAGAATATTACTTACGTGTATATAAATTTTCTCATTATGATGATTGTCTAATTGACCCTTATACTTGAAATTACTAATGTATCTTATATGGGAAATATTGTGATTTGATGATACTTATTATGACATATTCTAATTAGGGTAGCTTAATCGGTTGTACTTGGATACAATATAAGTCATATGGAGATAATTAAGTTAATAAAGGAAATATCACTCTAAAGTAATTAGAAAGAATATTTCAGTGTTCTTGATTAGTAATAATTTGAGGAATTCTTTTGTTAGAGTGAATTGACATTTATAAAAGGTTCAAATATTAATTATAAATCAATTACTAATTAGCAAGAACGAATATGATTAGATTTAAATGAGTAGATATTATATTCATACCATATATAGAGATGATAAGTCAAACTACTTTCACATTCCTAATATTTTAGTGGTTATGATATGTTATTAGACATCAATCTTGATCTATAATTATAAATTGTTTGATTGAAGAAATAAAGATAATGATAACTCTGCTTATGAATTATAATTATAATTTATAATCATTATCGACATATTAGGAACCTATTGAGTCACATATAAAAATAGTTAAAAAGAAAAAAATCAATTAAATTGAGTTAGCTTTAGTCGTGAAGATTGATAAACTTTAGAAATCAAATATAAGATATTTAATTTCATTAAAATTAAATTATAATTATAATTAGCGTTTGACTTTAATTATAATTGGGGGATTTATTTTAATAAGAAATAAAAAAGGGATAACTATTCTTAAAGTGCTTATCCTTTTGACAATTTTTTATTTCAGTGCTCAAGTTTTTAAAATTTTCAATTGAGTAACTAATCTTTTAAAACTTTAACAATTTAGTTCAAAATTTTGATTTTTACTAATGTGGCTAATAGACGGGCATCCAAATTATCAAAAATTGCCTTTTGAACTAAATTGGAAAGTTTTAAAAGGTTGGTCATTCAATTGAAAAATTTAAAATCTTAGACACTGAAAGGTTGGTCATTCAATTGAAAAATTTAAAAGCTTCGACACTGAATTGAAAAAACTTAAAAGGTTAGACACTTTTGAATATGTTATCCTTAAAAAAACTTAATGCCTTTTTAGATAGGAAAAAAGCGCAAGGGGGCTATCACTCTTGCTTATTTCCTCTCAAAATGTTGAGTTCTTTTTCTTTACTATATAGATAATGTTAGAGGCTAGACACTTAGACAACTTGTGGTTGACACCTCGTGAAAAATGTTTTAATAAAAATTCAAAAAAGAGAAGATTCAATCACTTTTATGATTCATATTTTTAAGTTATTCAATTATTGAGATTCGATAGGTAAATTGCAACAAATTTTTTTTGTTATGTCCATTATTGGATCACGTTTAGTTTCCTAACACTGTAGTCATTTGGTTTAGAGATGTACGTGGAAGGCCTTGTTGCGGTTAGCGAATGTGAGACTAAGCAGACGAATCAACGTGAATAAGAGGAGACACTTTATGGTAGGATTGGGGATTAAGGTTGAGGTTAGTATGTTAAGTTATTTTAATTATATTTTATTATAGTTATTTAAAATTAATTAATTTTATTAAACTTTTTAAATTAAAAATTAATAAAATTAGAACTTGGGTCCCATATGTCATATGACATAAACGTAACAATAAGATCTATTTGGTGATTAAAAAATAAATATATATTACAATGACAATATAAATTTAATTTCACTAAATTTTTATTTAGTATTCATTTATAAATTTTTTAAAATGTTAACATTCAAATTGAATCCTCCAATATATATATATATATATATATATACACACACACACACTTGGTCTTAATATTAAAGGAGGTAGTTGTCTCTATCGAAGTTGAGACAACAAAATTAATTTTAATTAGAATTTGATATAAATATTTTAACAAGATTATATTTCAATAAGCTTTAATAAATTTAGAATAAATTGTAACTTTTCTAACATGAAAACTTTATTATGTAAATTTAAACACATAAATTGTAAGATCTTATAATCAAATAATTTTTCACAATAACATAAGCGTACCTTATCTATCTATTTTCGATATTTTCTGAACAGATAATCTTCAAGATATTCTTAGATTTTGTTTTCTCTGTCTTAGCCTTTGTTTCGTTATTTTCCGTATATTGTTTGATGGAGAAATAAGTAACAAACTTATTATTTTCCGTATATTGTTTGATGGAGAGATAAGTGACAAACTTAATAGGTAGAGAGAAAGAGGAAATAGTTATCGGTTTAAAATTCAAACAACACCTTTTTTCATTATCCTTATTCTTACGTTTTATCAACATAAATATATCACATTATTTATTTTAATTAAACCTAATATCTCTTATTTAAATAACTAATGGGATTTCATATACTTAAATGATTAAACCAAAATATATGGGGTACATAATGAAATTATCTAACAATCTCTCATTTGGCCCTATAACTTAATCACGGTTTAACAATATAACATAATATGCATATAATAAAACTTAAATCCCCTTTATTTTCTTTAGGCGCAAGATTAATCATAATTAAGTGAAAAACTAGAAAGGATCATAATGGTTGTACATCTTTTAATATGACAAACTTCCTTTTATGCATTACAAAACTAGTTCATAACTTAATATGATCTATATGAGATTTATCTTAATGGTTCAACAATAATCTCTTTGTAAAAGACAAATCCTATTAAAATTCACATAACCATTCATGTATATATACTAATAATAAATAACAGGATATAATATCAGAAACAATATATAAAAAAGAACTCAGAGTATCGAATACATAAAATACATAAATAATAACATGTTGTTCAATCATGGTACTAAATGATACCCATTCTTTCGACATGTTCATTAAATGTCTTCGGTGGCAATTCTTTTGTTAATGGATCTACTATCATAAGATCAATGCTAATATACTCGACTAACATTCTTTGTTTCTGAACTTCTTTTTTAACGGAAAAGTACTTGATTTTCATATGTTTAGTACCTTTTGAATACTTGTTGTTTTTTGAAAAAAAGACTGTTGCAGAATTATAACAATAAATTTTCAGCGGCTTAGTAATACTGTAAACAATTCCAAGTCCTAAAATAAAGTTTCTCAGCCATAAATCATGAACCATGGCTTCAAAGCATGCCACAAACTTAGCTTCCATAGTGGATGCAGTAATGACAGACTACTTTGCACTCTTCCACAAGATTGCTCCTCCAACTAGAAGAAATATATAGCCAAATGTTGATTTTCTCGTGTCAACACATCTGGCATAATCTGAATATGAATATCCAATCACTTCAAGATGATCGGATCTTCTATAAGTGAGCATATGATCTTTTGTTCCATGTAAGTATCTTAAAACTTTCTTTGCAGCTTTCCTATGCTCCAATACAGGATTACTCTGGTATCTGCCTAGCATTTCAACAACAAAACTAATGTCTAGCCTAGTACAGGTTTGAGCATACTTTAAACTCCCAACAATAGATGCATAAGGAATTCTTTCCATTTCTATGCATTCCAATTCAGTTTTTGGGCATCGCTTAAGACTAAATTTGTCCCTTTTTTGAATTGGAACAACACTTGTGGAGTATTTGTTCATATTGAATTTCTCTAAAATCTTTTTGATATATGCTTTCTGAGACAACCCTAACATTCCTTGTGATCGATTACAGAATATTTCAATTCCTATCACATAAGATACCTTGCACATATCTTTCATTTCAAAATTTTTAGAGAGAAACATCTTAGTCTCATGTAACAATCCAAGATCATTAGCAACAAGTAAGATATCATCAACATAAAGGACTAGAAATATCAATTTGCTTCCACAAATCTTTAGATATATACACCTACCAACAGTGTTTTCTTTAAAACCAAAAGAAGTAATGGTATCATTAAATTTAGGATACCATTATCAGGAGGCTTGCTTAAGTCCATATATTGATTTATTAAGTTTACACACAATGTTTTTTTTTCCTTCAACTAGGAAACCCTCAGGTTGATCTATATAGATTTCTTCATCTAAATTTCCATTCAGAAAGACAATTTTTATGTCTATCTGATGGAGCTCTAAATCATAATGAGCTACCATTACCATAATAATTCTAAATGAATCCTTTTTAGAAACAGGAGAAAATATCTCATTATAATCAGCACCAACCTTTTGAGTATAACCTTTGCAACAAGTCTAGCTTTATATCTCTCAATATTACCATTAGAATCATGTTTGGTCTTAAAGACCCATTTACATCTGACTCTTTTACAACCTTCTGGTAATTTAACAAGATCTCAAACTTGATTGTCATCCATAGATTTTAACTCGTCTTTCATGACGTCTAACCATTTATTAGAATTTTCACTTTAAATGGCTTCTAAGAACGAAACTGGATCATTATCAATACCTAAATCACCTTCTACTTCTTGTAAATAAACCACATAATCATCCGAAATTGGAGATCTCTTTTGTCTTTAAGATCTTCTTAATGCAATTTCATATGGCTTCATTAACGTTGATTTCATTATTTGGAGCTTGGTCATGCATTTGTCATTCTTGTAAGTTGTTAAAATTTTCAACAACTTTAGGAACAAACACTTGAGAAGAAGTTATAGGCAAGAAAACTTGTGCTTTAATTTCCTGAATATTCACTTTCTGTGACTCTGAAATCCCACTAATTTCTCCATTTTCGATAAATCTAGCATTTGCAGTTTCAAAAATTTTTGTATTATGATTAGGATAATAAAATATATACCCTTTAGACTTTTTCATACTTTATATCGTTAGAAAGTTAAAAGGATAAGCTACAAATTTTATGAAGACAATTTTATCAAGATCTCTCTAGATTAACACAGAAAAATTCATGAAAGTTTCAGCTTGAAAAAATTCAACACTCACACCACATATATGAACATTGCATAACCAATTCATCAATTTCAATTTACTCATCAATCTAACTTAATTTAACCATACCCATAACATTTAAAATATAACTTACTTGATTTAGCTACCCAATCTTCAAACTCTTCAAGAAAATCAAAATACCTAACTTCAAACACCACCCACGATCATCACCATCTTTAGGGTTGGAAGGTTAGTAATTTTTTGTGGGAAAGAGAGAGCAAGGTGGAAGATGAGTGGGAGGTTCAACATAAATGAAGGTTAAAAAGATCAAAGCCCATGAAAAAGAAGAAGGAGAGAAGCTACAAAGATGAGAGGAAGACAACCAAAAAAAAAACAATCTCCAAAGGCTTTTAAGAGAGAGTATCGTGAGAGAGAGCAAAAATGGCCTTTACAAAATTAAAGAATGGTTAATCTAAAGACATGGCTTGGCAAGTGACACTTGTCACTTGCCACATGTCCAATTTCTATTTATTCAACTAGCTCTTTTAGTAAACCAATCCAATGAACTTCAATTTCTACTCCAATTGTCTCCCAATTTTCAATGACACTTGTGAATAAATCCTAAAATCATTTATCAAAAATTTCCATTGTTATTGGATAATAATTTCTACTACCAATTATCATTTGTATTGCCACTAAGCATTTTTCTAGTCAAAAAATTACCCCAATTTTTTCAGAAATTTTCTTAAAATTCTCCAAAAAAATTCTAAAACACAAGTACACTCTCCAAATCAATTTTCAATGCAAATAAACCATAATTCTCAATAATTCACAAATCAATCCAATTATACCCAGAATTATTTATGAATGCATATACAATTATTTTCATACGCAGATAAATTCACTATTCACACGTATGTGTATGCCATATTATGTATGAACATAAAATGCTTTTCTAAGCTCTCTTTGGTCACTCATATTTATAATTCTAACCTTCCCGTAAGTAACGGGATGTTACATTCTGGATAACTAATGAAAAAACAACTGGTGGTTCTTGAATCCAATTTCCTTTCATGTGGATTGTATATTCTTACTTCTGCCAAACAATCTCAAATATGTAAGTGTCTTAAACTAAGTGTCCTTCCTGTCCACAGTTCAAAAGGTGTCTTTAGAACTGCTTTACTAGGAACCCTATTTAATAAATACATGGTAGTTTTTAATGCATAAATCCACAATGATAATGGTTGAGAACAATGACTCGTCATACTTCTAATCATATCCATTAAGGTATTATTGTGTCTTTCAGCTACATCATTTTGTTGTGGTGTACCTGATATTGTGTATTAAGCACATTTACTACGCTTTTCAAGAAGTTTAGCAAATGGGCCGCCAGGACATTGTCGACTTTCAATATATCTTCTATAATATTTGCCACCTCTATCAGATCAGACAATGTTCACTTTTCTATTTAATTGCCTTTCTACCTCATTGATAAATACTTCTAAAGCATTTACTGACTGAGATTTTTCATGAAGCAAATAAATATATCCATAACGTGAAAAATCATCAATGAAAGTGATGAAAAAATTTTCTCCATTAAATAATGGAACATCAAAAGGCCCACATATATCAATGTATATAATTTCAAGGAGTTGTGTACTTCTTGTGACTTCTTTCTTAATTGTAGGTTTTGTATTATTTCCCTTAATAAAATTCACACAAATTCCAAGATCAGTAAAATATAATTCTTGAAGAATTTAATTCTTTACTAATCTGGTCATTCTATCTTTCGATATATGACTCAAACGTTTATGCCACAAGTAAGCTGAAGTTTCATTTATAAAACTTATTTCAGTACCAACATTATAAAGCAAGGTCAACAGGGTTAGTAAAAAGGTTATAAAGCTTTAATTTGTACAAACCATAACAGAGTATACCAGAACCAATATGACAATTATGTTTGAATAAACTAAAACATCCATTACCAAATTTGAAGGAATATCCAACAGTATCAAGTTTTGACAAAGAAACTAAGTTTCTTGAAATTGTAGGAACATAAAGGGTTTCGTAAATATCTAAATGATTTCTTGTGTCTAAAATCAAACGATAAGTTCCAATAGCTTCAACTGTAGCTTTGACTTGATTTCCCATGAAGACAAATCTTTCATTTGGGTTTACGATTGGATTGTAAGGAATCCATGTATCGTATTAGTAACATAAATGGTACATCCAGAATTAATCCACCAAGTATTATAAGGAACTTTTGCTAAATTAGATTCGAAACATACTAAAACACTAGCCTTATCTTTCTTTTCAAATCATGCCTAACAATCCTTCTGATAATTTCCAGTTTTCTTATAGAAATGACATCTATCATTCCTTGGTTCCTTCTTAGAGATTGAAGTTGATGCATTACCCTTATGTAATACACCTTTCCCTTCCTTTTCTCCTTTTTGAACTTCTTTCTAGCTCTTTCTAGCTCCTTGATTACCCACGAGATTAATTGAGTGAAGTCCTTATTTCTTAAGCTTGCTCCCTCTTGAATAAGCATACTTTGCAGTTCATTCACATTTCATTTGTCTTTAATAGTATTGTAACTCATTTGGAATGGACCATATTCAGGAGGTAAGGAATTAATGATAAATTGCATAAGGAAACTTTCACTCACTTCCATTTTCATGGATCTTAATTTTGCTGCTGTATTTATCATTTCAGTAACATGCTCATGCATAGTACGAGAACCATTGAACTTTATGGTGGTCAACATACCCATTAAGATCTCGACAAGAGACTTATCAATAGAATAAAACCGAGAAATATCTTCAACAAGCTTCAGATACTCCTTAGCATTTTCAAGTTTTAGCCTTAATGTTGCTAGCCACAGTCATTCACATAAACATTAAACTTAGTCTTTTTGATCTTTCCCAATGTTCATGAAAAGATAGTCTTTCAGCACTGCTATTATCAGTGAGTGCAATGGGCTTAATCAGTTTGGAGTGCCAAGTCAAGACCTAGGATTCCTAGGTTGAATTTAACTTGTTCACACCATTCATTAAAGTTAAGCCGCCATTAAACTTTATAATAGACGAAGCTTGCGATTGGATAGTAACAGAATTGAATGTTACAAAATTTATATAAGAAATACTCTACGTTAATGCTTTGAATCATAATTTAAATACGTAATTAAAATTAAATAACAAATATCAACAATAAACATATATTGTGATTTTCCTTTGTGAAAACAACAATATATTAAACACATAAATTGATGCTTAGTAATATTTACATAATTGATAATCATGCATACTTTGATTAGATATATTAATCAGTTATCTTTGGATATACTAAATATATCTAATAAAGTATACTAACTAATCACGATGATACTCATTGATATAAAATTAACTAATCAACCTTTGAGTGATTCTTAAATATTTTAGTATTAATGAATTTTAGTATTGTAACACCCAAATAACCCCTGGGAGGATATGTGGATGCCACCCAAGACAGTACAATCCAATCAAACTGGTTCACACAATACATCACATCATACAGTCATAAACAAATATT
>JANKYE010000007.1:6935217-6950647 GCA_032467995.1 Erythroxylum dillonii | reverse complement strand
TTCACGCTTTCAGTTGGATTGGGATGATGAGCTTGCCGGCTTGTAATTCTCCACGTATCCAAGGAAACACAACAGCATAAGCGGATGTCCATGCGGTTACGTACGGTTTAAGATGGTGACATGGTGGTTAGGTTCTACGATTGACAGACATCTATAATGGTTTATTAATAAAAAATTATAATATTAAAAGTACAAATCAAAGGACATCATTAGCATACGGTTTTAGCTCAATGTCATGTCACTACGATTTAAGTTGCTTTAACATCATTATTTCGTTTATTGGCCGATGATGGAGTCTTTTCACCTTTTTTCTTGGATTATCTTTTCACCTTTTGCTTATGTAATGGATTATTTCCTAACATACATAATCACATTCTGATTCTGAGCTCAGAATTTGTTATTTATTTATATGAAATTTGCGTGAAATTTGTGTGGTTTGGTAAAAAAAAAAAAAAAGGACTAAAATTTTATGAGATAAAATAAAACAGAGTAATATTGGATAAAAAATTTGGACTCGTTCTAAACAACTTTAAATTTTTTTGTAGCTCTAAATTTTACACTATTGTTAGAAACGAGATGTCCGTAATTAATACGATTAAGGAGCATATTTATGAGGTTAGAGGATTAAAAAAAAATTCTCTTATCTTTTTCTTTTTTTGATGACTTAAACTCAAAATTTCTAATAAAGGAAAGCCTTAAGTGAGGAGTTGAAACCAATCGGGCCACTCCACCTCAAGAGTGCATTCTAAGTATTATCCACAGTAAGTGTTATCCAAAAATGAGCTCAATCATACATTTTAATTAGACCTTTTTATTACCGATTAATTAGTAATTATTATTTTTAAATATGAACTAAATAAAATTTGACTTATGTAATAATTTATAAATTAATTATAATTTAAATAATATTATTAATTATAATAATCATTTAAAGTCTAATTTTTAAGATCTTCACGAAATATATATTTTGAAGCACCGAAAAAACACTTAAATATTAATTAATAGAGCACTCAAATTCCTTAAAAAAATTATGTGACTTGCTTGCTTTTATTTATTAATTAGAGATAAAGCTATTTATTTTTAAATCTTTCTAAATTTTATCATCAATTAAATTGTTATTAGGTTGTTATTATTTTTACTGTTAATAATTACAATAACGGATAAAAAAGAAATGATAGATTTGATATACTCAAATGAAATGTTAGAAGATCTTCTTGTACCATTATAAGATCAATTTCAATTCTAACAGAGTGGACAATTGTAAGGCAGCCATTATAGTCAACTAAGTCACTTACAAGTAGACAAGAGCATCTTATCTCAACGACGGGCTAAGGTGGAAAAGTAATGAGGAAGATTTAAAGGCGTTCAAGGTTGGTTTTGTTATGCATATGCATTGTATATGGATAATGAAAAATATTAAGATTTTCGAAAAATCTGAGCCTTACAATAAGTATATTTAAATGGAGTTCTGTTTCATGCCAAACATGACCATTTTGACACAGTTTCTTCGTCAACATCTTACAATGCATATATTATCAGTGGGAATTTTAGATAGCAAATTGTACTTACTTCAATTAGTGGAGATGATAATCACTTCCTTTTATATACTACTTATTTATATCAAAAAATAGACAAAAGCATTTAGCACAGAGTATCTTTACTGTTCAGCAAGAAGACATTGAATCACAGACAAAAAGCAGAGATGCTTCTCCTAAAAACAGCATGGTCTGGCTCCACCTCCACCACAAACAGTGATAATACAGTACGGAGTTAAATAAAATGCGACAGCGCTATTGTCCACAAGTGAATGGGATACGTAATACTATCTAAAATAAATAACATATTCGGAAACTCTATTACAAAACGCAAGTGGTTGTTGATATTTGTCGGTTGTCACCTTCATAATTCCTCTCTCTCAGCCTCAGTTTTTCCTGTTACAAATAAAAGGATTTGAGCTCTTTATTGGAAATCATTTTCTGGGATTTTAAGATTCATGGTTGCTGTATCCTTGGTACCTCATTTCTCATCTTAAAGTCCATGCTTTTGAGCTCAAAATCAGGTATTAACAGCCCATTTGTTGTATGGGACTATTTCACAGATTTTGTGCATAGTTGATGCTTAAGAGCTTCAAAAGTGGTGAAAGTTTGGATTTTTTCAAAGTTTCCTGATCAGTTTGGTTAAGAAAAGCAAGTTCCAGTTGAGTTCATGTTTGATAACGATATTTTTCCAAGAAGTTGGATACTTCGTTAAGTTTGAGAATTTGGTTTTAATGTATGGGAATCGTTAGCAGTTGATATATAATGGAGTTGTCTATCATCATGATGTTTAATCATGCGGAACGAAGGTGATTATTGATTACGATATTCAAGAATCAGTATTCCAAGCTCGAAGGACGTTGATTCTTACTAAGATATACCAATTATTGGTGATGTTTGTTGATAACTAGTCAGGAAAAGTAATAAAGTTCTGGGCTTTCTGGTTCAGGAATCTAGATTTCACATACGAGTGATCAGTCTTTTTTTTTAAGATTTGCTGATAGTTCGGTCAGATATTGGGCATGATGATCGAGAAACAGAAAACAATAGAAAAACAACAGAGTTTTCGTGGAGTCGTAGAGAAACAGAAAGTGATGCAAAAGCATCCGAGTTTTCATGGCGTAACAGAAATCCAGTCGACTCCTGGCCGAGTGATGGAAAAGCATCCAAGTTTTCGTGGGGTGATGGAGAAACAACAAAGTTTTCGAGGATTCATGGACAAACAGAAGAGTTTTCGGGTTGTAATGAATAGACAACTAAGTTTTATTGGTGCTGGCGAGAAGAGAAAAGGCAAAGAGTCGCCTGGAAAACGTGGTGACTCACAACTTCATTTGGCTGCTCGAGCAGGGAATTTGAGTAAAGTAAGAGAGATTCTGAATAACTGTGATGATAACGATTCAAAGAGTTTGCTGGCAATACAGAACCAAGAAGGAGAGACTCCCCTTTATGCTGCGTCAGAGAATGGACATGCCATGGTGGTTGCCAAGATGTTGGAATGTATGGACCTAGAGATGGCATCAATTGCAGCTAGGAATGGATATGATGCCTTCCATGTTGCAGCAAAGCAGGGTCATCTGGGTAAACACCAAGTTCTGATATCCTTTGGTGAAGCATAAAGATAGATCTCCTTCTTAATAACACTATGTTCTTAAACTATTTTAGTAGTTGACTAGCTTGCTTTTCTGAAGTTATTCTTCTCACCATGTTGAGTTATTTCAAGTCTCTAGTACAATAAAAATAACGGCATTTACTAAATTTTAATGACAACCAAAGATCTTATTAGTTGCATCTCTTAATAAGCCAAGGAACCTCTTCTTGTTTATAACCGGTTCTTGGGCTTGATAGCCATGACATCATGAAGTTACTAACTTGTGTTCTTGATTTACAAGAACAGATTGTCGTTCCTATTATCTTGAAGAATGGATTGAATCAAGGCTTGTGTTCTTCTGGGTTCTTTGTGCTTATATGTCTGGGGTATGTGTTGTAGGAATAAAAGGGCTAACGAGGACTACACTAATGAAGCAGTAGCCTCCAACGTGTCCTTCATGTCCTCTAATTTGAATTGGTGATGTTGTTGATACAATATCTGCATTGCACTCTACCCATGTAGTGGACAGCAATGCTTCCTTTCCTTTTTTCTTTGCACATATGTGCATGTGCTAGTTTCTATGTTTGTTACTGCCGGAGATTTGATCGAGTGCCTTTAACTCACTGTGGTCGGTTCCATGAACTTTTTTATCCATTATGCTTTACCAAGGACTGGTTCGTAGGATGCGGCTAGTTCAACCATTAATTTTATTGCAATTTACTTCCTTTGGGTCTAGAATAAGGTGTGAAATGTAGCATAACTTCACCAGATTACATGATTTGGTGTTTTCGACTTATGATCTTGATAGGTTCTTCCATTTCAATATTTTCACTGTTCTTGTTTCTGATTAATTTTAGCTTTTATTTTGCAGAAGTGCTGAGAGGACTTTTGCTAGTGTTTCCCAACTTGGCCATGACCACGGATTTATTATGTACAACTGCATTACACACAGCTGCAACTCAAGGACACATAGATGTTGTGGATTTCCTTCTGGAAACAGATTCTAACCTTAGTAAGATTGCCAAGAATAATGGTAAAACTGTTCTCCATTCAGCTGCAAGGATGGGACACTTGGAAGTTGTTAGGTCCTTGCTAAGCAAGGATCCAAGCATTGGCTTTAGAACTGATAAGAAAGGGCAAACTGGATTGCACATGGCTGTAAAAGGTCAAAATGAAGCAATCACGGTGGAATTGCTAAAACCTGATCCATCTGTTATTAATCTGGAAGATAACAAGGGAAACACAGCATTACATATTGCCACAAAGAAGAACCGTACTCAGGTGCTTCCTCATTTTCTTGATCCTTGAACCTCTCTCTGTAGCTTTTGATTGTGTTCGAGACATTTTTCATGGAAGCATCTTTCCCAGCAGTACCACGAAGAAATAACTATTGTTATTACCGGATTATGGCTACTATTGTCTTTCCTTTCCACACATATGGAAGTATTCTCACATGTTTATGTTTTACTTTTATTTCTTGACAAATGGTTTTAGTCCCAAAATGTTGATACCGACTTCCACTCACCTAACTGTGACTTCACTGTCAATATGTCCAAACAACCTCATAGTACTAATCAACTTATTCAGCATTAGAACTCTGATTGATCAGATAATGGTTGTGAGGTACGACGGGACATCAAAACTTTAAAAGAGGATTACTTTTTACCTTTTCTTCACTCTAATTAACCTGTAATCAAAATCCTGCCGGGCTTTATGAATTCTTACTCAGCTTTGCCTCATCTTATTGCAGAATGTACGATGTTTGTTGACAGTTGAGGGTATCAACACAAATCCTTTTAACAAAGCTGGACAGACCCCACTTGACATTGCAGAGGAACTTGGAATGCTAGAACTTGTGTCCCTTTTAAAGAAAGCAGGAGCTTTCAATTCCAGAGACCATGGAAAACCCCCAAGTGCAGCAAGGCAACTTAAGCAGACTGTTAGTGATATTAAACATGATGTCCAGTCCCAACTTCAACAGACTCGTCACACTGGCTTCAAGGTCCAGAAAATTGCGAAGAAGATGAAAAAGCTTCACATTAGTGGCCTCAATAATGCTATAAACAATGCAACTATTGTTGCTGTTCTCATTGCCACGGTTGCTTTTGCAGCAATTTTCACTGTTCCTGGACAGTATGTTGAGGATAAAACCAATGGGGCATCTCTTGGTCAAGCTCATATAGCAGATGATCCAGCTTTTCTGCTCTTTGTCATTTTTGATAGTCTGGCTTTGTTCATCTCTCTGGCTGTTGTTGTTGTCCAAACTACTATTGTTGCTATTGAGCAGAAGGCAAAGAAGCGGCTTATGTTTTTCATTAACAAACTCATGTGGTTGGCTTGCCTATTCATTTCAGCTGCCTTCGTGTCTCTCACCTATGTGGTCGTGGGTAAGAAGTCCAGGTGGCTTGCTGTCTATGCAACAGTTATTGGAGGTTCAATCATGCTTACTACTATTGGTTCCATGTGTTACTGCATCATTTTACATAGAATGGAGGAGTGTAAATTGAGGAACATAAGAAAGGCTGAGAGTGGATCCCGTTCTTACTCGATGTCTGTGGCATCAGATTCAGAAATTCTAAATAGTGACAAGAGGATTTATGCACTCTAGGGGCTTAAAAATTCCAGTAAAGCATGACTATGGAAGAAGCGTTATGACAGTCTATGATTCACGCCTTTCCAGCTAGTTATTGTTTTGGACTAGAACTTGAGCTGGTGTGTTTCTTTACTTGAAAAAGGTGAGAGATGAAACAAATGATGAGACCTGACAGAAATGGGGTATTAATCTACTTATACTTCAATCTTCATGGAAAATCTGCGTGAATCATGACCAGGCACGTGAATTTTGTTCTAATGTTGGCTATTTAGTGGTTCCACTTCACTACAAGCCTGGATCAGCTATCTGGTTTTGATTTTTGTGACCGATTAACAGTTTTTGATCAAAGCTTGAAGGGAGCAAAAGGTCAGGTTGATTGATATCGATGCAAGGTCATTGAATTATCTATAATATGTAAAGAGGATGTTGTCACAATGATCTCCTTAAATTAGTTTAGAAGTCTTGCTTACCTGGTTTCATCTCTGTCCCCCTGTTACGTATCTAGATTTATAAGGGGAATATTGTTTAACCATGTTTCATTTAACAAGTGAGAGAAGTAAGGCCTGTCCATATCCTATCAGACACTGTAAAGTGTAGTCTGACTTCAGTTTTCCATGATCAGCTTTCTATATATTGTCCAAGTTTCAGTTAAGTACATCAACTCGAACTTTTCTAAGGAACCTGTTTAGTATCAACCGCTGGTATTGATTTCACCGAGTTCTATTAGACAGAGGCTTGTCTTTGTTTAACAATGCTAACCTTCAAACTGTCTTCAATATTCAGGAAGAGAACAGGAAAGAAAACTGCTTCAATCTTTAGCTACCCGCTACTCAGCATTAACTAAATTTGAAGTCCTTAATTCTAACT
Organism: Erythroxylum dillonii; assembly: GCA_032467995.1. NCBI lineage: Eukaryota > Viridiplantae > Streptophyta > Magnoliopsida > Malpighiales > Erythroxylaceae > Erythroxylum > Erythroxylum dillonii. The sequence continues at coordinate 6,944,064 of JANKYE010000007.1, read as the reverse complement.
CTGATACAATTTGAATGAATTAAAGCAAAACCATATATAGCTCTCAAGTCATTTTACAGAAAGGTTCTGTGTAAATATCTCTAAGCTTTAATTGCAAGGTCATTTCAGCAAGAAACACAAAAGTGCTTGATCAATTACAAAAGCTTTATGAAAAGAGAATAAATGATCACTGTATGGAATTTGCACCTGATGCTACATCTACATGCAAACACTGGTGAAAAAAATGACCCCAATTCATAGTAATAATGTACACTGACTTAACTGCATTGTAATCATACTGAGTTATCTCAATTTATGCCTCTTGGTTGACGCATCTATGCCTGTTTTTATATCATCAGTCCTCAGTTTTAGCTACAAGATTTCTGCAAGTTACAAAAATCATCAGATATGTCAGAAGAAGAACTGCTTAGTTGCCTAATCTCAGGTCAGTGAACTGTCTAAACTTCATCGGTTCTTCCGAGAGCTGTTTGATTTTGATGAATCAATGCGCACCGGCCTGGCTGAGAAGCAGTGGCGGACATGGATCCGGTGACTTTTTGTCTCCACTGCATTGCTTCCTTGGACAGTCACAACCAAAATAACTTCTTTATCTCTAGTGTCTTCACACCACCAGTTCTGAGGGATGCCATCGACAGATTCTTCTACCGCATGGAATTCTTCATGATGCACAGAAACATCAGCAAAATGATCTGATCTTATGATGCCAGCTGCTGGTGTGACCTATGTAACCACAAGCACAACAAATTTAGCTGAAAATCCACGCCTCCCATATACCATATCCAGAAAAACACAAAGATAAACCAACAAAAAAGGAAAGAAAACGTTGTTACTGGGCACTGCTTTTAGTTGGTGAATGAACAGGAGTGATGAAAACTACCTCAAGCCATCGTGGAAAGCCATAGGAACCTCTCGGACGATATTCTTCCTTATCTTCATCGTCCTTGACAGTGGACTGACCTTCACAATGGATTCTGAACACAACTTTTTCCTTCACACTCTTGTTAGTAATACGGAGAGTGTCGGTGTCCTGATTTTGAAGGACAATGTTGGGGGGGCTCACGGTGTGTTCAGGAACCTGTTGCAACTCTTCAAGCAAAGATCTGATTTTCTGATTGGATCTGACAATCTCTCCAAACCCTTGTCTTCTCACCGATCTATCAACGTGGGCAACTTGGATATGGAATTTACAACGAACAGGTTTGTGATCACTCTCGGTCACATCCATGCAAGCCTCGTACCTGTTGACACGGAAAGTTGCTTTAAGTAACAGAACAACATAAAGTGTGGAAAAAGATAGGATCTCCCAAGAAAAAGTAACATACTGTATGACAGATCCAACCACGGGACACTCCAAGCCACAATCAACCGCCGCAGGTGATCGATTGTCCCGATATATTACTCTGTCGCACCAGGCAGGAATACGCTTTTTCTCTCCAGAGTCATATCCTGCATGGCAATAAACATTGACGATCAAAGTTACACAAGTATGAACCTTTTAGAAAACGAAGTCTCAAATTCACAGGCAAAATCAATTAACATCTACTTTCAGAGTTTGCATGAGATAGTCAGATTTCAACCCATTAATTATAGTCAGATTTCAACCCATTAATCCGAATCAAATTGGCTAAGTAACTCGTGCTGAAACAGGTGTTATCACTGCAGAGTGCAGAGTTTTACCTCCTAATCCTGGTACATTTTTTTCAAACTTGTAAGTAGGAGGGAATTTTATGAGTGCTTCACGCATTCCCTGGAAAACTTTTCCTGCTTTCATCTCTGCTCTAAGCTGGTCTTTTTCTCTAAGCCAATCAAAGCATCTTTGTGATACAATGTCCCTTGCTTCGTCATAAGATATACCAAAGAGTCGATAATTAAAATCACCAAAAAACACCACCATATCTGCTTCAGCCAAATCAAGCTTCTGCTCTTCAGAGTTAGCAGCCACAGCCTGAGGATAATACATACGTCATAACTAGCAGAAATGACAATAGCAATTTCAAGAACAAAATACCATTTTGGCAAGTAATATTGGTTGGAAAAGAGAAGAGAACGTACATTTGAGCCCTTCATGGTGTGAGAGGCAGTTGAGACACCAGCTGCAACAGATAGGACCAATGGCAATCCAGAAATATAAAGCAGCCAAAATAAATATGTTGAGAAGAGAAGATAGCAACACAAAAACAGGTACCGCACCATACCAGCAGCTGTAGGGTTTGACGACCGGGCAAAGGACATTGTTCGATAGATGTGATCAAAATCGGCATTGCGTCGATTGACTGCTTCCAAATGAGCAGCCAAATGACAGTTCACAAAGCACATTATCCGATCAAGAACTCTTATTCTCAAACCTACGCCTCCCTGCACAGGAGACACTCAACAATTGTAACATGATAGCAAAAATTACGAGCAAACAAAGAAAACATCAAAAATGCTGATGAACAAACCTTATTGCCAATAGCACGTCCAAAGCCGCATGGAACAGCTGCTGCATCAACATCTCCAACGTGTGTTCGGAGATTCTTTCGTACCCTAATTCAAAATTGACAAGAGTTTGAAATAAGCATTATGAACTGACAGGAACTATTGGGACCTAAATGAGGCAGCTTTAAGACTCTTCACCACCAAGAAAATATATGGACTGCATCTTCATTTCTTTTGATAATCGATAAAGTCTGCAGCTCACCCCTGATTATGTTCACTTACCAAAGAGATATGAGCAAGCCTGCCAGCTGCCTAGATCCCATACGTTCAAAAGTTGTTCCTTCATCCAAGGCCTTTCCAATGGCATCCTGCCACCAGTGGCCAACAGAGCTACCCTCTAGTCCTACCTACAAGTTTTATATGCAACAAATGAGTGTAACAAGGCGTCAACCTGAAGCAATATAACTCATGTATGGTCCAGGATAAAACTGAGAATGTCTAAACACAAAAGATCTTGATGCTCCCAAGAGTTCAGTGTTAGATCATAAAATGACGCACAAGACTAAGAGAAACTACTGATAAACAAGCAAAATGTCATCAACAACTTTACATGGGATAGACAGTCTTACAGTCTCTTTTGCAGCAGACATTGCAAGAAAACCTGCACCCATGTCTACTTCTTGCAATCCGATAACTACAATACCAACATCAGCTACATTAGAACCTAACCATGACATAAGTGCATCAGAAGATGCTCGTCCTTGACCAACATTCCATGTGCCAATCAAAATTCTGAAACTGTGTTTTCTTGTGTATTCAAGATCTTTTTTTGCCAATTCCACTCGTAGGATGCTGTCAATAGGTCCTGGAGATGTAATACTCCATCCGCGGATACCACCATGTGTAGCTAAGCTAAAAATATGACCATTCCCAACTGCCAATTTCAGAACTGGATTATTATGAGCCACCCAAGATGCAACCAGGTTTCCCTCTAGATCCAGTATTTGGACAGAGCCACTAACATAGCCAACGTATATCCTGGCACCAAAAGTGCAAAAACATTGAACAGCACAAGAGTGGTGATTAAAATCTTGCAAACGATTGCCATTTCCATCCCACTGTACAATAAGGCCATTTGTGCATCCAGTCCAGATCATTCCGTCGAGTGTTAGAACCATTGCTTCGGTTCTCTTGGTATCTTCTACAAATCCCCCTGCACCCCTCGCTACACGGCGAACAGCATCTGCGGCTCCCAATATAGCATTGCGTGAACGTTGTAGAAAGCCTTGTGATTTCTCCTTTTTTGTGGAAACAAATTTTACCTTCATCTCATCTTCTACAGGCTGGTCTTGCTGCTGCCCTGATGATGGATCCACTCGATTCTCAATTTGACCTTCAATGTTAAACACTTTCAAAAGCTCCTTCGTACGAGCATCCCTGCAGAACATTTATGGTTAAATAGTGCTTCAGAACACATCAAAAAAATCTTTTCTAGATCAATTTGTTCTCCAAAACCTCGTTGATTTAAGCTTTAACTATATCTTCTTTTCTCTCCACACCATTCAAATGATCGATTGAAAAAGTTTTTGTGGACTTAAATCTTTGGCAAAGATCCGAAGTTTGCAAAAAGAATTCAAGGTCCAGAGTTCAGAGTCATGATCGAAACAATATCATCAACCAGACAACAAGCACTTTCTAAAGTAAACATACCATAGAGAAAAGGACACAGGCTGAGCACACCAGACTTTAGCTCTAACAGTATCAGATAGCAAGCACTTAATGTCCGAAGAAGATAATCTACATTGACCGTTAACCGTGACTTGGCTCCTCAGATCAATATGTGACCTCTCCACCAACAAAGCAGCCATGTGCTTTTCCTCTGACGAAAGAGAGAGAGATTTCTCAATAGTCTCCCAAGGGAAAATCTTAAGAACACCACCCTCAGCGCCTGACCACAGATCACCTGGACCAAAACACATTGTTCCAATTAAAAATTAAAAATACCGACATATAGGATCCATTTCATCTATGCAACTACAGATCTAAGTTTAGAACATACCGTAAGAACTCATAACAATAGAGAGACAAGGACCTTTATGAGCCTGCCATGACAATCCCTCCTTAAAAGGGACATTATCATCCACACATTGATCCATCTTCCAAGATCGGATCTTTCCATCCTTATGACCACTCCAGACCAATCTATTCCCAGAGTCAATCATCAAGCACATGGTTGGAGACGTATTCCCAGATTCATGAAATGGCGCTGCATCCTCATCACCTCTCCTCACTCTACCTCCCAACCCGCAACCTGGCTCATACGCATTCTCCAAACTCCAGAACCGAACCCCACTTTCTTGTCCAGCCCAGAGTTGCGTGTCCGTACAAGCAATGTTCCTCAAGAACTTCCCCACCTGTGTCTCTCTCAACGGATGTGGCCTGAGCTCCAGACATGGTGGCCTTCCGGGATGAACAACCGCCCTGGTGGGAGCCTTAAAGATGCCAACGCCGCCGCTAGCAAGAAACTCTGGCATAGGCTGGCATTGCTGGAGATCATGAGGCGCAACTTCGTCAATGCTAAGGCCGAAGTCGAGGCCTTGATCGGAGGCCGAGAAGGTGACAGCATCGGAGATGGGGTTGACGAATTCCTCATCGTCAGAGTAGGAGTCGTTGGAAGAGGGCAGCTTCTGGTTAGGGAATTGGTCAAGGCTGTGCTGTCGGCTTCTGGGGTGCTTGTTCTTCCTGTTTGAAGATGCGGTTCGAACCCGTTGGCTGTGGGAGTGAACCTTTCGATTTGGGGTTGGTGTTGGACTCAACCCAGCCAATGCTTCTTTATCTTCTTCTTCTTCCATTCTATCCCCCATTAATGTCTCCTCTTCGTTCTGGTTAGTTAGTTTCTGTAAACAATGAGGATTAAGGTTCAAAGTTTTGGTCTTTTCTTGCAAGAATATAACAAGATGAAGTGTGAGAAAGAGAGTGAAAGAAGGGAAAACCTGGAAGTTGGAAAACATAAAACAGAATATAGAGACAGAGACCGAGTCTAAATGAGATCCGAGAGAGCAGGAAGGAGACAGAGAAGTAGAAGTTTGGTTGGTTCATTTTTTGGCGGGTATTGTGAGGATAGTGTACGGGTAGGGACGAATGTTTTGTTTTCTCGTTGTATACCGTTAAGGGAGATTGCAATAATTCACCAACATAAGATTAATTATTTACAACAATTTTGTGATAGTTACTCTTTATTTTAAGTTATACTAATTTTCAATTTCATAGACATTTTTCATTCTTGTTTTATTTTATATGATAAAGTGAAGAATTTTTTATTTGTTGTATTTGCATGTTTTTGAAGGAATTTCGTATTATTTGATTCTTGTTGTAGTAACTCCTGATAGAATAAGTTCAGGTCAGTGGGTCTCTGCCTCCATGTCCACCATAAGAAGCAAAATGCTAACTTACAACTAACAAGCATCATCATCACCATGTTGAACATTTAAGTATCTCTGTAAACAATCAGCCAAATTTGACATTAAATAGCTAACCTGATTATAAGTATCATATCTTATGTATAAGTCCAGACAGTGTATCTGTTGCTCCATATTTAAAAACAACTTGTAGACACAGGCATGTAAAGGATTTTCCTTTCCACATATGATTAAAGGTAAAAGGCAGGAACTGTCCTAAAGTGAGCATTCAAAACATCCGGATCTCTTTGCAAGACGAGTATTATACATCCATTCGAGACTGAGACCTAGGTTCATATAACTCAAAGGATCCCAAAAGCAACATGTCAATGGGAGACCTCCATGTGTAATATCCCGAAAAGAAAAAGCCTACAACTAAGATGGTACTAAACCTAGATAGACTCATCTTGTATCTTATTGAATATCTTGGAATGAAAGAAGAAATTTGAAAAGGTTGCAGAATGAAACGTCCAAATCATGATTCACTTGGAAGTTGACTGATCACTCTGCAAGTCCTCTTTCCCTTCAAGCAATTTCTCCTTTACTGCAGAAGGTGATCCAACATTCACAGCAACTGGTTTTGGTTCTTCAACACTCTGGGATCCTGTCAACCTTGCTAAAATGACAAAAGACATACCACCAAGAACATTATTCGCACATCTGAGGACAACGACTGACATCTTAAATGCCAATGGAGGAAGCCCCTTGGCCAACGCATACTCAATTCCATTCAGAGTCTGATATCTTAAGTTGCTGCTAACACCCATGTGAATGGCCCAAGTTACTGCATTCAAAAGAGTTGGAGGTGGTTTGTTTGGAGTCTCGAAAGTTGGATCCATCTTCTTCCTCACATTGATCAACCCATTGGAGATTGCAGTACCAACAAGTCCCGCAGCAAAACCAACAGCAGCAAAAATAGATCCTTTATACACTACCGTTCCAAGCCGGTTCAAGAGACTATATGCACCAGGCTCAAACATGTGGCTCGTTGGACAATTGGCAAACATAGCAGGAACACCAGCACTAGAAGCAGATGCAGTAGGTGCCAAGAGATACATAAGAGTAAAATTCAAAATGGATCCAACCACTAAAGTTGAGAAAACAAAATCAAGTTCATTGAGTCCAAAATTAGGACGTGAAGCCATATCACCAAGAACACAAGCAGAGACGCCAACTAATTCCTCCATTACAACCTTAAAAGGGAACTGCGGGTCTGCAGCTACCCTGGATCTCCATCCATTCAGGAAAAGCCCTAAAATCCCAAAGCCTTCCCATGAGGATGAGGATGATGAATTGTTGAAATTCGAGTCACCAGCCCAGCCTCCAGAGTCCCCACTGCCTCCACCACCAAAGCCACCCCCTTGACCAGCACCATTACTACCGTTGCCTCCAGCATTGCAAACTTCAGCTTTGGAGAGTTTTGAGTGCTGAAGGCAGATAGGAAACTTTTGATGACTGGAAGATTGAAGTGGAATAGCAGGAAATTTAGGGTTGTGCACACGGGTATTCCTTCTCTCAGTGGAGCTCAAGCACCTCCTTGCTAAAGAAAAAAAACGAAGTTGACCTGCAGAAGTTGCCATTTTCCCAGTACAGACAAGGCTTCCTGCAGGCGTAAGGCAAAAAAGCAACAAATAAGGATTCATTCTGTGCTCATAACATATTCAAAGGGTTTATCTATCTGAAGGACTTAAACAATAAAGTAACTGGAGTAATTAAATTATGTTTTATCAAGCCCCCAATAATTGGTTCAAGCATGTAATAAGGGCAGTAACTAGTAAGCAATAGTTGGTTCAAGCATGTAATAAGGGCAGTAATTAGATGTGTCATGGCTATCTCATAAGATAGTTCCTTCCATTTCGAGACAATCAATAAGAGAAAGAAAACCATATTAAAGGCACCTCGCCTGTTTTACAACAGCGAGTAATAGTCATATCCAATACGATTCTCAAGACTGCCTACAGACGCATTCTTCTTCTCTCTTTTTTTTCAATAAATGAAAAGATGAAGCAAAATAGATATAATCAAGCTGACCAACTGCTGCGACAAGCGCAGAAATTTAGTAAATTTCGTATGTTTGCAGTGATTAGCAGCATTCCCTACATAGAAAACTAAAAAAGAAGCATAATTTGCACATTACATTGAACTCGACACTACAAGCAGTCCCATAAGACCACCACAACAAAAGCTTTCAGCAAATTCAGCCACAAAAATGCCAATAAATTATCCATCTCCAAATTCCAAATCCCAGATTCTTAAAATTTCTATTTGTTCCAAAAAAAAAAAAGTTCTCATGTTTGGAAGCAAACACTAAAAGAGATCAAAATCAATACTTATAAAGCATGAGACTTGCTGATCTAGAAGAAGAGATGATGAAAACCCAGATCAGAAAAAGAGAGAATATCCTACCTCAGGTCGGAACAAGCTTTCACAGTGTCTGGAATGCTCAGAAAGTGAGAGAAAACAGAACAAAGAACACTCACCAAACTTAATCAAATCTAAGCTACCAACAGACCCAGAGTCAAGACTCAGGAAAAGATACAGAGAAATCAAAAGCGCCTAAACCTGTGCGTATATAATATATATAAATATATATGTGCATAAAAGCGAAAATAGATAGAATGCTTATTAATATAATACTATGCATAAAATAGACAAAATGACAAAGTGAATGGAGAATGAAGATGCAGAGGAAGTGACTAGTGAGCTTGACAGCCAAATGAAAATATGAAAAATAACAAAATGTTTCTGTTTAATATAATTAGAAAAAGAACAAACCGTTATGTTTCTGTTTAATATTGTTGGATTGTTGTGTTATTAATTATTTATCAAATTTTTAAAACCCTAACTAAAACTTAAAAATTAGGGATGTTAATTTCTTTTTTATTTATAGTTTTTATTTTCAAATTTAGTAAAAAAAAATATTTACTTCAGGTTATTAATTTTAGTTTTGATTTTTTCTAGTTTTCAAAAA
>JANKYE010000007.1:6866840-6885836 GCA_032467995.1 Erythroxylum dillonii | reverse complement strand
TATTACTTATACATAAAAAATGAAAAATACTATAAATAAATAAATAATAGTTATTTCAAATTTTTACTATTATAATAATTTTTAGAGATATAATTAATGTAAAATTATAAATCATATAATACAATATATTTAAAGAGCATTTTGATAGTTTTAAATATATTCAAAAATTATTTTATAATTTTTAAAATTTACTCAAAACAACTCCCGATACGAATATCATCCCATAATCAAATCCGGTACCAATATTTGCAAAACGTTCATAACATTGCATAAACTCAACCAGTATTTTAACTGAATAAAAAAAAATAAAGTGGAATATTATGGGTTCACCTTGCTGCTAATGTTATGAAGTCTGGAACTAACATGTTTTTAAGTATTTGCTTTTTACTCCCTCCCATCCGACGGGTTCTGTTCGTTCATTTCTACATGATTACATCTAAAAAGTGAAAAAAGGAATAGGAACAAATGAATCAACACATTTGTTCCACCAACATCCATACCAAGCTTAGGAGATCAGATATAAGTTCAGAATTGCTGATAAAACTTTTAACATACTACAGAGATGGACAGCCGTCTCTAAAATTCTGCCATCAACGCCCAGGTTTATTTTCCTCATCTCCAGCATCAGCTTATTAAGCTCCAATGCTTGATGCAACATTGACTGCAGCTGTTGGCTTCCCCCGACCCATTGCAAATCCTCTTGTGCCATCTGGCATACGGGGTCCTGGAGGCTGCTTGACAGCAGCTGCCTGCTCCCCAGTAACCGGAGTATTCGAGGGGGGAGTTCCCACATGATTTCCACGGTTATTGTGATGATATTGGGGCCGTCCACGTCCCTTAGCCCGCCCCAGATTACGCCCTTTTCTCTGTGCACCTTCCTTCTCATTAGCGTGATCCTCTCCCTGCCGGAGTAAAATGAGGAGCAACCTTAAGATGTATCTATGAAGGCAGAGCACTTTGGTCAAGCATGCTTTCTTTTCATTGTAAAATTCTCAGCTAGCTGCTACTCAGCTTTTCTCAATACATAGGGAGAAATCTTTATCTAGTAGAAAATATTTCAGAAAAACTTCCAGGACTTAACCGTAGCCTACAAGACTACAACCACTGTTAGGTTCATCAAAGATAATGGATTGAGTTGTAAAATTTCACACTTAGATATATTTTTGGCACTTACAAATTGTTCCTGATATTGGACTTCTTCTTGTGGTGATGCATCTTCCATTTGATTCTCCGTCAACTGTTGATCCGATGTAGAGACCTCATCTTCTTCCACCTGTCCCTGTGCATCATGACCTTTCTTTCCCCGTGCTTGAGTAGGTTTGGGCTGTAAATGGAGAACACAAACACAAACGCAAGATTCCAACTTCACAGGTTAACTGTGGGCTTTCATCATGCCTTGATTCTAAATGCTACCAATTGGACCAGATATCTTTCAGAGACAAAATATGCATATTGATATGATTTTCAAAACTGTCACAAGGTTGGCATACCAAGAATAACTTTCAAGTAGACAATAAACATATCACAGCCTTGTTCTTCTACATGCTAGTGAAACTACTGATACAATGTAAAGAGGCACTGCCTAACACCAGCTTCAGTCACCTATTAGAAGCACTTAGAAGGAACACTTCATCCCATGCATCTGTCTTCTATGTTTTTTTCAGCCTACTACTACTGTCTACAACATTTCAACACACCAAGCAACGTTTCGATAATTTGATCTTCAATTATGAATCTTATATCTGAAGAAGAGCTTGATGAACCAAAATGAATTCTCAAAACTGTCGGAACACTTTTCAATGTGTAGAGGCCAACTGTGATTCTCGATGTTCACAGAACAAGAAGAAAATGGAGGAAAAAAGAGAAGAAGAAGAAGATGATAGTGATGGTTGTTAGGCGATGATGTACATGATGATAGTGTTGTTAGGAGATATAGTAAATGATGGTGGTAGTGGTGGTTGTTAGGAGATGTAGTACGTGATGTTGGTGGTTGTTAGGAGATATAGTAAATGATGGTCGTAACGGACAGATTAGATTCCATACCATGCGCTTAAGCATTAACCTAATGGTGGTAATGGACAGATTAGATTCCATACCATGTTCTTAAGCATTAACCTAAGCCTCAGACCACTTCTCCAGTTCCCCTCATCATTTAGCTCTGCAACCTGTAAGAGAAAATATGAATTTAATTAGAATAATGAGCTAAAGCATATAGAAGAGCACAGCTTAATCAATGAAAAAAATGATACTCACTGCTTTTTCAGCTGTCTCAACAGACTCATATTCAACGAAGGCATGCAACTGCACATGACATCAGGGTCAGTAGCAATTAAAAACATACGACACAATTGTTCACTGATAACCACTAAACGTCCTGAATTCCTTATGCCACCAGTTGCCATTAAGTCATAAATATGTACAAGATACAAAAACATATGATAAAAGATTACAAAACAGGAGTAACAGAGACGAAGACAAAGAACACAACAAGCTTTCAGATATCTCTTTATTAGCCTTTTCTTCGGGTATCCTTTCCCTTATCAGTCATATCCAAATCAACATCCCAGTATTACCATTATTCATTTTATCCCAATATCCTTTTTCACCTAGTTCCATCATTCAGTAACTCCAGTCATAATTCATCATGTCTACACGTTACAGAAATCAATATACATAGGTTGCCAAAGTAATCAGTGATCGATAAGAATGCACATAAATGAGTACCAGCCTTGATGTACCTTGTTACTGAGATGCATCACATCACCTTTAGCAGCTTTAGATGCTGATGAAGCCCCACCACCAGAAGGTTGAGGTGGACAGGTGCGAATTGTCTTCACACTGAAAAGAAACAAGAAAACAACATTAAATGTCTAGAGTTGCATTCAGCAAAGTTATACCAAATCATTGCTCCAATATTAATCAAGTAGGTACCTTCCAACAGTGGAAAAAATCTTCATCAGATTTTGGTGGCAATGATCCTCAGGCAAATTTTCAGCAACAACAATGCGAGACTACATATCAAGAGGAAGAGTAAATTCAGTCTTTCTAGAAAGACTTGCATCTTATCTTCATAAAGTTAAAATGTCAACAGATGATATCTGGCAACAGATAAAAAAGAAGTTTTTCAAACATCTCTCAGCTACATCTTCAAGCCTGGAGATAATTTATGAAGGCAGACCATCAATAGGGCTCATCTCATTATGTAACAAATATTTCATGGTAGATGCAAGATAAAAATCCTACTTGCAGCTCTTCCACATCTAAATCAGTAAGGGTATGCACACGCCTCACTTTCTTTCCATCTTCACTGACAATCTGCAGGATAAGGTGTAAAAGAACATTAACCAATGATTAAAGAAAATATCACAAAATACAGAAGCATGAAAAACAAAACAAAAATATATCAGACACAAGTATATGAAAAAAAAACCCAACCAGCTTAGACGAGTTCCGCAAAATGGAAGCGAGTTGAGAATTGCTATTAATGGCAGCTTTGATCTTTTTGAAGGAAGCAACAACAGATATCGGCACTACATGAAAGCAAGATGGAATTAAGACGGAATCCAACTCTATTAATCAACAAAGACCTTCCTAAACTGCAACATTTTCAACTCTATTTAACCATACTGAGATTCATCAAACATTCAGCAAGTATTTACTTCACCAATTATCCAGCTAGCAGCTCACCAAAGACAAAAGGGGGGACAAAACACAAAAGGATATCAGAAACATTAAACATAATGTAAACACTAAAATATATAATAAAAAGAACACGATAATCTAAACTATACCATATCCTTCAGGATCCTTGTTAATAAACCTCATCAGATGATCAGTAGTTGCCAAATTCAAATCGCTGAAATAATATTCCACCTGAATTAGAAGTTTAAAAATCATGAAGTGATCAATACTCAACTTGAGACAATAGAAAGTTGGAATGGAAAACATCCAAACATCATAGACAATAATGCTGTTGAAAAATGATCCACGTCACTGTTTTGATATAAATATAGTTCAGTTAGCATTCTAGGTCTGTCATCAAATATGGAAAACAGTACACCAGTTAAAGAATCCCATTTGATTATTCTTCCTAGCAGCACCTAGGATTCTCTGAACTAAAGACACCAAAAGAATCACAAGCCTCCACCAACAGAGTTTCCCTCTTGTACAAGATATTCAACCAAAGCATGACAAGCACATACAATGGAAAGACAAAAAAATCATTAATCGATATTCAGGAAAAATTAACAAAATTTCTAAACAAAAAAGAAGACAGTATGCTGGTCTCCAATTTCAATTCTATACCAGTAGCACAAGTAGATATCAAAACCTATTTCATAGCAGATTTTAAAATAATTTCTATATCCTGGGAACCGTAGGTACAATAAGTTTGTCTCGTCATAAGACACAAAGATTAACATCAGATTCCTTGACTAAATAGTTATGCCTTAGTAAAGGGAAAGATGATCAAAGGAAGTAACCGACTCACCACCCCCAACACATGAATGTTTAAATAATCTGAATCTACAACTGATATAACTCCCATTCCACATGAAAATTGTAACATATCCCTCGATTTTAAAGTGGAAAATATATACTTCATAGATTGCATTATTTTTACCACAAGCCAAACAAAATTCACAAGTATAATCCACCAAAATCAAAGTTGCAGGCATTATAGATGTCAGTAAAAGAGATAAGTCACTAAAAGTTTATACTTTCAAAAGAAATTAAGAAACGTTGCTATGGTTACCAGAAAATGGTAAAGGACAATTAAAGTAATTTGGTTAATTTGTGAATTTGGAAAATAAATTTTGTCTTCATTACCAATCCATCATATTTGCAAAGGTGTTTTCGGTCACCTGTAATCTACTCGTTCCAAAACATCCAAAAGCAAACTTTCCTACAGCATTAGACTGAAAACAAAAACTTTAAATCCCTACTCAAATACTTAGCACCAAAAGATGGTACACACATCGATTCAAAGCTCCGCCCAATTGTAATATGGATAGAGTACTCATAAATCAGCATCACTCTGACCTGATTTATAAGCTTCTGCACAGCTTCATCAGAGAGGCCATTTTTTTCACCCTTAGAACGGCCATGATCCAGCAAATCCTTCTCGACAGCAGCCGCCTCCCCTTCTTCCTGCTCAGACTGCACCTTCTTATAAGGACTCTGGTGATGGTGGTGCTGGTGATGGTGGTTGGCGTGATAGTTCACAGGAACATAGTGATGAACACTTTGACCATTATGCCCCCGGACCGGAACATAATGCTGATTGTGATGATTCCGGACAGGGATCACATGAGGAACCGTAACGGGATTGTGGACGGGGACGTGAAATGGCGATGGAGGAGCTGGAGGATAGATGTGCATCATCGCCGGCGGAGGTGGAGGAACGTTGAGCTGTGTAGGCGGAGAAGGCGCTTGAGGGCGCGTGGGGACAAACGCGGGAGCTTGGGCGTTGAGTTTACTGAAGGAGACATTACGAGAAAGTGAGGGATCTGACGACAACGACGATGATGGAGTAGATTGATCTAGGGTTTCTGATCCTACTTCTTCCACTTCTTGGCCCATGATTTTCTTTAACTTATTCTGTAAATTTTCTCACTTCAACTTTTTTTTTTACTAGGATTTTGGAGTGAAGAAGAAGCAGTGACGTGAACAAAAATAAGGGGACGGCGGACGAGACGGAGGAGACGCCTGGGCCTGTATAGGCCGATTAACAAATTTGGAGAGGTATTCTCGGCTTCACTGACCGACTTGTCATTCGTATTTATACGTCCTTTTTGTCCCTCTTTTTTGCGCAATTTTCTATTTATATTTATATTTCTTTTTCTTTTTAATCGCTGTAGTAAATTTGGTTTTTTTTATAAGAGGGTCTTAATTATGAAAAGATATCTTTAAATCATCTACATCTAAACTAATCTTCATTCGAGTCAAGTAGATTCCTTACGGGAGGCAAAATTCTAGTTTTAAATTTTAAATAACTGCATACATGAGGATGATTTAAACTCGCGATATCATTTAGGCCCAAAGAATCTCTTTGCCTTTTTTAGATTTTAAATTTCAATTTTATTTCAATTTCAATTGGAGTATGGTTAGTTCATAACTTTATATCGGACAAGATCAAGTTTACCTTGGTCCTTGGGTCCCACTGCTTGACATCCATGTCTGATTATTTCTTGTTTGATTTCCTTAAAAAAATCAGATAAATGTCTTTTCAAGAGTCTTGCGAAAGAGACTCTTTTAAGTTCTAAATTTTACCAATTAAACTATTAAATTTAATTTTTATTATTTTAATAAAACTTATGCATTTAAGGATTGTATAATTAAAAATGTAAAATTTAAAAATTAAATGAAATTTACTACAAAGTTCAAAGATTTTAGAGATTTTTAATTTATTTAAAATTTTTAGTATATTAAAATTAAATATGCATATCTAAAATGAAGGAACTAATAACACAAAAAAAACCTTAAAAGTTAAAACTTAAATTTATTTTATTATTAATAATATAATTAATATTATTACACATCAATAAATGTCAAACGTACTCCAGTACAACTTGTGATATTATAGTTATAAAATTAAAATTGTAAATTTTAAAAATTAGACGTACTTTAATGTAAAACTCAAAAATTTTAGAGATTTTTAATAACATTACTCAGGATAAATCCTAATGATATGTAAGGTCTAGAAGAATTTAGTAATACAGAGTCTTACCTTAACTAATAAAAAAGTTATTTTCAAAATTATTTAAATTTTCAATGAATTAAAAAATTTATTGAATGAACACAAACAGAAGTGTAATTCAAAGGGCCTAATTATTGATTGATTGAATTCTTCATAGAGTTATTTCGGGCCTCTTCTTCCCAACTCACTCAAAGATGACATTGACTTGAACCGTACGACAAACACATGGAAATATTTGGAGTATGTCAGCTTCACTTTTGCGGTCTTCCAGTAGTTGGGCAGTCTTTAATGTGTTGAAAAAAAGCACTAACGATCAGCTTCTAACGACCCCTTACTCTTTCTTGACTCCAACTTCTGGTTGATAGCACCCCAGAAGGCAGGTATGGCAACATCATCAGGCACTTCCTTGAAGGATGGAAGGTAATTCACATCCACAATTACATGATCTCCACTACCTTCTTGAATCTGATTTTTTGTAGCAGAACAAACAGTAATGAGATGGTGTAGATTCATTACATTAAAAGGACATTCAGGCACCTCAGCATTCAACTAAGACAAAGACATAAACCAAGCCAAAGAAAAAAGCCTCCAATCAAGAAAGCATTACGTACAACAACGTCAAAGCCAAAGATTGTAAGGTCGAGTTTTCTTCCAAGCCAATTTGCAGCATTAGTAACCAGCTCAAGATCAAAACTATGGTTACCATCTTTTAGGGAATTACCAACTCCAGAGCAGTTAACTGGAAGAGATCTCAAGCTGTGAAAGATTGGAATATCGTTGTCAGATCAACAACCATGCTCTTATCTTTGAGAACATAGAAACCAGTATACTAAGAAATAAAATAAATTATACCTGTCAAAGAGTAACGGTCTGAGTCCATTACATTTAGATGATTTAATCAAAATATCAGCATTAGGTGTAGAATTCTTAATTGCATAGAAGATTTTCTCTCCCAGGACATAAATCTTGTATAAAGTGGATGAATGGTCCACATACTCCTGTAATTCCAGTCATTTCCAGTCATGAATACAAATGATTGACCCCCAAAAAATAAAAGGAGGATATCCATAAAGGTATACTTTAATAGCCATTCACCATTTCCTTACTTTCTTAGGAAAGTCTTAATGGATTTTCAATCACAGGCCACTGCTTAAGCTAAGTTTTACGTCAGGGAACAATGGTGTCCAATTCTATTATACACATAGTGCATGTGTAGTACGTGGAGTGGCGTTCCGAGTTTATGTGGCAACCAGTCATATCAAAGCTGAGAACCCTATAGTTTGATCTTTGTTAGATGAATAACTAGGATATCCAATCCTGTTATATTCTTTCCATTGACATGATTTAATAAACATATTGGTTCCCTATTAGTAAATTAACATCTAGAACCCCTTTTGACATTGTAGGGAAAAAGAAATCCTCAATAAAAGCACATGCCCGAAACAAATATAGGCCTTCAGCTTATAAATGTGAGCTAGCGTTTTGATCCCAATGAGGACAAAAATATCTACAAGTTTCTGAAAAGAACAGAAAGTACTAACTATTCTCAACATAAAGGACATAGAATTATGAAGAAAAAAAACACAAAAGATGTACTTGGTTGCTCACCTGAACCAATGCTGGAAGAGGAACGCTTAGATCTTTATAGTCTTCAAGTTTAAAGATTATTGCCTGGGATGCAACGGATAATTGCTCTAAGAACCAGAATAAATGTGTATGTGTGGAAAGAAAAAGGAGAGGGTGGGATGGGTAATGCTTAAATTGAAACTAACTTGATATAATCTGTCTTGAAAATAGCCTGTAATTTGGTAATCTATCCAGAAAAACAAAAACATTGAACCCGGTGGGCCCTTGATAAAGGACCATATATTTGATACAAGATTGATACATTCTTCATTGTGTTGTCAATTCTTAATCTTGACAACAATATTGATGATTTCTTTTCAGAATTACAACAGTCATATTAAGCATGCACCCAGTGATATTGCAGATAAACAAAGATGGTATATGAATTAGAGCATATGCAATATCAACTCTTACCATACTGTGTGCATCAGCTACACCACAGGCAACTTGGGGTTTTACAATACTTGGAAGAGAGAGTTTAGCTTTTGACAGTCTTTGCACTAAATCAGGGTCATGAAAATCATTAACCTGCATAATAGAGTTCACAATATTACTTCATTTACAAAAAAGATGAATTGTTACGCTATTTCCCTGAGTTGAAATTTAAAGGTGCATTATTGCTATGAGTAACATCACTGAAAGCCACCAAAGAAGGTTCAACCAGAAAAAGAGATCATCATAGTTATCCCAAGGACACAGGATTCATTATTTCTTGAAAAAAAAAAAAAGGACACGATTTATGCATTGCTTTCTAGTTTATAATAATAACAGGTTATGTTATCACAGATTCACATCATAAAGGATCTTAAAAATATATTGGTACCATTCTGAACAAAGACCTTTAAAAAGTGAGCTCCTCTGATTTTATGGTGGGTTTCAGAGTTAAGATCCTCCAATCCAAGGAGAATTTCTTGTATTCTTAGCCGATCCAAGACAGGATAGATGTTGTCAAGAGGGTCAATTACAAGGTGATCATGCTGACATTCCATGAACCTGTAGTAGAATCATGTGTTTAGTGAGAAAGGACTTTCTAATGTTACAAACTTTGTTTGTGGCCCTTAAACAAAAACTTCGGTGCAGACAGCTCAATCTAATAAATAATGTGGGCAACCAGAAATCTTGACATGAATTGCTAGATATGGAACATAATTTTACTTGTCGACAAGAAGAGGCAAAGCCGCAACACATCGCAGAGGTAATAAATATAGAATCACATACAAAGTGAAACAACACGCAGAACACGTATTAGTGTGAAAACCAATATCAGTCACATAGCAACAAGGTCACTAAATAAACTAAATCAGGAGAAATTGTCTACAAAGTGACCGGGAGTTCAATCTTTCAAGAGAAATGAATATAATAGATACATATGGCAAGATCAACAAAGGACAAGAACATTTTCAGAAAATTTACCTTTGCAATTCCTGCATGCCTGTCGTGAACGTGATCTTGTTTGATTCTGATGATCGGCTTAATTCAACCAAGGTTATTTCATCAGTTGCTTTGTGCAGAATTACATCAACATGTTGTAACTGAGATTGTAGCGGGAGGTTAAACGTGAGAGGCAGAAAGATCAGCCCATTTGGAGTTGGACACAAGGGGAATGCACCTCTCTAGAACACAAGGTCAATAATTAAACATGAATATTAAAAATTAAACTGCAATTGATTCATTGGTAAAACAGAAGTAAGCCTGCTTGAACAGAAGCTGGGCAACTCAAACAAGTTTGGGCAAGAAGGAAAATATTGAATCAGAAAAGAGTACCCAAATACTTAAATTAATTCCAAACAGGAAAAAGCATATAAAAAACAATTTCATGTTTCAGAAGGTTCTGCAACCAGAGTGAAAAAATTGAGTGGTAAAAAATCGGAGTTCAGTCAGGGAAAAGTCAGTTCAATATGGACTTCCCCATCTAATCAGACACCATCAGGAAGTAAATATTTTGTTCTCTTTTCTCAATGTCTTGTTTTTTATATATAAATTTCGATAACATATAGCTGAAAATTTTCTCTTTTGTGGTCTCACCTTAGCAAAATCTTCTTCACGAGAAGATTTCATGATATAGCCAACTATCACCACATTGTCACCAAGTGCCTGCTTGCAATTAGAAGTTTGGAAATTAAAGGGTCAGAACTGCTGAATCTAGATGAGTAGAGTAATACATTAAAATAGATGAGGATGATACCAATATCAATATATAAGTATGGATTATTCTATCTTCTCACGAAACAAAGCTTAGGGTGAACATTATACACTGATAAAGTTGCTGACTGAAGGTGTATAGATAGAGATACCCTAGGCCTGGTAAGTTAGTAAAAACCAAGGAGACAACCCATAAATTATCTCCTTTACACTACTGAAAAAGGTTTGTACTAAGGCCTAAAAGATCAAGAAGTAATCTTCCAATTTAGGAATACAAGTAAATTCCAATTCGAAGTCCTACCAATTCTCTCTCGTCCAACATTTCATAAAAAAAGTGACATACTCAAAAAAAAATTCCTTTGTTTAGAAGCAAGTATGAATAATCAAACTCTTGTCTTTGCTACCACCAAAAGAATCTCTACCAACCTTTCTTTGTAAGTGACAGATAGTCAAAGGCAATTCTTCAAGCTTATTGATGCAAAGAATGCTTGAATTCTCACATGCACCAGCAGAATCAGCATCTAACAGGGAATCAAAAACCTGGTTTCAACTTCTAAATTTGCTGAGTAAAATCACTTACAAAGAGTAGTATCTCATCCATATTTTCATGCACTAAACCCTGTGCACAGCATAAATCAAGCATCCCAGCTCAGATTCCATCGGTGAAAAGGGTTTCAAAGATACTCACCCAGAACTACAACAAACCAACCCAAACTCCTTAGTTGGTCACGTGCTTGGCTCTTGCTTTTGGAAGCAACAAATAGTACACTTCCTCCGACAGCACCCCACGCTTGGCTGAGCTCCTTCCCAACATCATCTATGAATGAATCGTTAAAAGGAAAGCAACTAAGGGAGTGTTGGGTCGCAGTTGTCGTTAGCAGACTCACCTATTACGAGCAATCACTATCGATGATAAACAGCAATTGCCATTAAAAAACAAAGACATTAACTTTGGAACTGAAAACAGATGAAACTCTATCTCTTATGATCCTGATCTGAACCCAATTATCCCTCCTCCCTCATCCCACAACCTTAAAACCTATTAAACCCACCAACACTTGAGAAAGAGAATCGAAGCAAACCTTATCATCCGAAAGAGATAGAGAATAAGAGATTCCCTGAAAGAAAAAGTACCGAGAAATGCAAGTGATACAAATGGTTAAAATCACTGATGAAACAATGATCAAAAGAAAAGGGAACTGGTGAAGTGGAAAGTACCAGGCGCAACTGTGAGTGGCGGAGCTTACGGAGGAGAGCTGACACATAGGAGCAAACTGAAGGACTTTCAATATCATCTAACAGCACTGACTCATCTAGAATCACTCCTCTTATCATCCTTCCAAAATTTACCTTCCCTCTTTAAACACCACTCTCACCGTTCCTTGTCTGTGTGCGTCACACTTTCCAAGTTTCACTTTCAATACAAAACAAAAGCATGCAATTGAAAGAAAGAAAAACGGCAAAGACGTGGATATAATTCTGTACGCCACAACGATTCTTGTTCTTTCAAAGCTGAAGTTACTCTTAATGGCTCGGAGGTTACTTTTTCTGGGATACCTTAAAGTTATACTGCTTAATCCATGAGCCCAGGCGGCTTGATCCTGCTGGGCTGGATCGAGCTACCACGACCCAAGTATGGTCTTCTTCACAAAAAAAGATGGGTAATTTGATTGAAAGGTCGTTGATTCACAACCATGGCATCGAATCTTCATCACGGGTAAGCTGAATGATTTACTGTACAAGCAAAGGAACAAAGAGAAACGTATTCTGAAATAATAATGTTGTTAAGGTTATGTCCTTTTTGTCTTTTGCAAATCCATTTTCCCTTCTTGTTTTTGATAAACCTATAAGTCAAAGAATACGCAAAACTAGCGAATTGTTTCTTCTTACGAAATCATTCGAATGTGACTGAAATCAAACTAGAAAGCAAATAATAGATACTATCAGCAGGAAACATGGTTCCGCATTTGTCCTGTCAATATAGGATCTTTTTGTTTGCTATAATAATCAATGCTTTGCGACAAAAACACCATGCAGAACCAAATTTGGCTTAAGATAACAATAACCAGCTGCTCAAAGTAAAGAGAAGACAACAGACTGCTGGTTGAAACGAAAGTTAACACTATCATTCCATAAGCCGATCCATGACCAATTTGACAATGGCGGGAGCATCAACCGTGACAGCCACCTTCACAGTTGGTTTATCAGTCCATTCTGTCACTTCGGAAAACCTGGTTCAACATTTTCAAATATAATTCAAAGCGCATTTCTTGTCAAGGAAAAATCTCAATCAAGGTCTAGTTTTAAGGATGTGAAACATTAAGAGCACAAGAAGAATACTAAGGATGATTCTTCCATCACAAATAATGATGTTTATGTAGAGAATGCTGGGGTGAACTAGAAAAGTTCAGATAGAACCAGAATTAAATATTGGATAGATAAATGTCACGTAGCAAGAGAAGTTAAGTAATCGAGAACCATGTAGAGTATCTCAGATGATCCTACCTTTTCTGTTTGTTGTACAATATTGTCAATCCTCTTGTGATGCCAGTTGTCTGAACTCTAACTACACCTTCTATGTAAGTGATTAGTGAAGGATTAACAGCTGCAAGAAGAGCTGTTGGATCATGAAGGTAGACTCCTGTGTCGAGAGTGAATCCAAGCGTCAGTTAGAAGAATTGATTTCACTCATAATCAGTTCCAGGAAAACAAACCTCTCATGCTGTATGAATCATGATGATAAGAGAAGTACACTTCCAAGATTTTGCATAGGTATTCTGCAAATTTTCCATTTGACTGAGCCAGTATGTCTCGATCAGCATCTGAAATTTGTCAAGCAGAACACAGGACAATCAGAGCAAATAAGAATCTGCAATCCACTCTGACACTGACAAGCCGTGTCACTAGGTTTATCTTAGAATTCTCTTAGGGATTCTACCTACACTACAAGCCATAGCTTAGCTACACATCAAGTGTGAAAGGGATGGTTGGGAACCTTCATTCTGAGATTGATATGAAAATTCAGATGAAACAACTATGAGTTATATTAAGTATATTTCTTTGTATATAAAAAAACTGGCATTATATGAGTTGCATTGTTTTAGCATATGCGTTTAAAAACCATATGTATTACCAGTCAAAACAACTTGATGGGTAACATTAATTCCCACAGCCAAAATATCCGCTCCACTGGTGAAAACAATATCAGCAGCATCTGGATCGCCGAAAATCTAGTCATCCATTCCATATGTTAGGTAAAGAATGATAGGGAGAAATGTATAGAAGGCAGTCAGAGTGCGGCTAAGGAACCAGGACAATAGATCTTTCAAGTGAGAATCTACAGCTAAATAGATAAACTTTACTTGGAAGCTTATATGTTAAATCCCTCAACATTAAAGAAACAAGGTTCTCCCTAAACAGAACAAGATGCAAGCTCACAGGTAACTCTAAAGTGCAAGATAAATTAGCTAGAAAATAACATCAGCCCAACCAAAGAGAGACAGTAGAGTGACCCCTTCAATGCTCTAACTCATTAGCTAGTTGGCTTGTTTCTTCATAAGCAAAATGGTTTCATGACATGCATAAATAATTCAGAGTAAGAAAGGCACATACAACTCACATTTGCCTCAGCAGCTGGATTTACATTTCCATTCACAGCAAATGCACCACCAAGAAGAACAATCTGCCCAATGTTCTTCGCAAATGCAGGATCTAATTCGATAGCCTGTTTAATAGGTCATCAGTTGGAAACAAAAATTAAAGTTCCCATAGTTAAACCTTTAAACGTGGCCAAGACATTACCAGTGCGATATTTGTAAGCGGGCCCAACGCCACCACAGTCACTTTGCCAGGTTGACGCTTTGCCTGCTCAACCAGAAAAGCAGCTGCTGACAATTCAATTGGTTTCCCATTTGGCATAGGAAAGTTTTGGTTGCCAAGTCCATCAGCACCATGGACAAAATCAGCAATGCGAAGTTTTGTACCTTTCTTTACAAGAAAAAGGGCCAAAATGAGCTATTGAGCAAGAAATTTTTAACTAGGTTGAAGAAAAAATTGCAACTCGGGCCAAATTAGAATTGAAATTGGAATACTAATAGTCTGGTACAATGAAGACCAGGAAATTCAGACTAGCAGCACTATCACGATACTGGGGATTCCACAACAGGAATTACTCTGCTAGTAAATCCAGAGAAGCTACTGATTACATTGTTTCTGATATTCAGTCATCTCCTACATACCAGAAAATTGTTGATTGCTTATCTTTTCTCCAAAAACAAAGCCCTTATATACTACCCTGCCTCCTCTTCAGATGCATAGTTATTCAGCAGCAAAGCAAGAAATGCTTAGAAACGTAAGAAATTAATCTGAAACAAGCTCAACTCTGAAACAGAGCATTCAGCATAGAATTAATTAAGATAAGGAGGATGAGGACATACAGTTATTGTGACATGAGAGCCTTCAGCCACTGGGATATCAGTTCGTCTTGCAACTTCCAACTAAACCATGGGCAACATAAAAAAGCTACTACAGTTAACACGAAAGGGAAAATTTTCTTTGAGAAAAGATAGAAAAGTAACTACAGCCATAACACCTGGAATCGAAGTACAAAAAATCAAACAAACTTACAAACTTGAACTTGGTAAGTGGTAACAGAAATTTCATCATTTTTAGTCACTAACTGTGACCTGGAAGCCTACTATTAGAGACACCGTGTCTTACCAAATGCAGGGCATTCCTGGTGGCCAGGGTCGTATAAACATTCCCGTATATGGTTGTAAGACCAATCACCTCCACTTCAGGTGATCTCAGGGCGACAAATATTGCCATGGCATCATCTGAATTGCATTAACGCCATGTCATAGTTTAATAACGAGGAAATTACATCCTCCAATTATAGAAAGTAAAAAACAATTGTTTCACTCAAGTATTAGCAACGCCTCAATTCCTTGAAAGTTGTTAACTTTCTTAGAAGTCCAGACCATGAACCGGACGAGATTCATAATCTTACACCTTTCTTGATGACGAGATTCATAATCTTACACCTTTCTCAAGCTTTATGCACTTCTTGAGAAAAAACAGAAAGATAAATGGAACCAGGAGCATATTCCAATCGAAAGAAAGAAAAATTAAAACGAATAAACTGAAGCCATTCATGCTCTGCATCCCAAAAAAGTCTAAAAATGCCAACTTGGTAAATTACCCAAATCAAAATTTAAGCTTTGAACCTTTCCAAATCAAGAAACATACCAGAAACCATATATGTGTATGCATATGCACAAAGACATGAAAAGAAAAGACCTATACCAATGCCAGGGTCAGTATCGATGATGATCTTTTTAGGTTCTGTCGCCATGGCCCTGATGTATATAGATCAAAGGCAGACAATCAAGTGATCTGGCAGAGATGACAGTGAAGAGCTTGAGACCAAGAATATGGAGAGTACAAAAGTGCCACCTTTGATGAAAAGAATACTGTAAATATTCGTTGGCTCTCTTTTCCGACCCCTATATTCTATTACCACACTTGGTCAATGGTAGGAGGCTCAGATGCCTAACAAGTCACCTTCAAGGTGTCAGAAATCAGAACGGTGACATTTGAGGCGTCATTGTTTTTGGTGAATTATCTAGGTGGATCGAGGTAGTTGAAAAATCATTATAAATGTCTTACATATTTTCTAAAAACATATTCAAATTATTAGGCTAATGACATGAGATTCTCAAACTCTTTTTCACTTTAGTTTAATGTTGGTGATATTGAAACTTGCAAGATATAGCTGTGATTTCAATCTTTTACTATTTATCACGAATTAGTAGCATTTTCTTTTAATTTAATAGTTAGAGTCCGATCTTGTTTGAAAGTTTTTGGCCTAAGTTTAAGCTCAATGGAGTTTAAGCGATTTAAAATCAGAGTAAGACAAAACTCGATTATATATATATATATATATATATATATATAATTGTTTTTTAATTTTTAAGCTTCGTATTAGATTTGACTAAAATTGAGCTTATAAAGTTTAAAATTAAAAAAAATAAAATTTGAACTCAATTTAAAGTTCAGTTAATTCAGACTTAACTCGTTAACTTTAACTCAAATAGATACAGATCGGACAAGCTTTGTCATACTATATATATATATATATAATGTTTTGGTTACTTTTTTTATATATATAATGTTTTGGTTACTTAGATGAAGCTATTTAATTGTTATAAGACTACATATATAAAAATACCAATGTGATTAAACTTAGAAACCATGTGATGATTAAAAAAATAAAAAAGATTAGACTATTTGAGAAGAGTGCAGCAAAAGGCAAGTATTCTTTTAGTAACTCAAGTTGGGTTTGATTTGGGTCATTAATGTCATGAATAATGTGATTAACCTATGTAATTATGATTGTGTTAACCCACGTTAATGAAATATCCAATTACATCAATACATTATCTTTTAGATAAGGAAGAAAGCAAGCCTGTGCTTTTTGAGATTTGGCACGTGCTACATGTGGTCATGTCTCACCTTAAGGTCTTGTTTTACTAGCCAGTCTCTTACTTGAACTCTTATTTGGCTAGATTATTGCAATGCATTATACTAGATTTAGACTTTCTATAATCTAAGCTTAATTTGATTCTTTCTTGTGATTTGATTTCTAGTTGAAATTTATATGCTTAGTCTCATTTGCATTTGTTACGTAATTGTAATCATGTAGTTGTATAGTGGCAGCAGTGGGATGTTCCTGATAATTTTTTATTGTGACATATTTAGTTGATTGGTTAGCTTTGAATCTGCGTGCTCGTGCTGTGAGTCCTTTTGGTTTTGCCTTGGTACATTAGTTTCTGGCAGGTATTTAGTAGTTGTGAAAGGCTCGAAATTTATTGATCTTTCAAAAGAAGTTTATTTCTTTAGCAAATTTGAATGGTTGTGTCTTTAAAGTTGCAATAGACGTATCCTTGATTTTTGATTCAAAACCGAAGCTTCGAGGTATGAGGCGTTGGATTAATTGGACTGCGCCGTTATTTGATTGGGTGAAGTTGAATTGTGACGGCAGTTCTATTGTTAATCTTAGGCTAACTAGTAGTGGAGGGTTGTTGCGTGATTCATTCAGTCGTTAGCTAGGAGAGTATTCGTTTCGAATTGGTGTTTCATCTATCTTTGTAGGGAGTTATGGTCTATTAGAGATGGTTTGATTTTTGCGTGGGATCACAGTTTTCGACAGGTCATAATAGAATCTGATAGCATGGAGGCTGTACAGATGATGACTTGTGGTATTATCTCTTCACATCCCCCATTTGTTTTGGTTGTAGATATTCAAACTTTACTTACTAAGAATTGGAGTTGCTCTATTAGGCATGTATTTCGTGAAGGTAATTTTGCAGTAGATTGTCTGACTAAATTGAGACATGACATTTTTTCAAAATTTCAAGTTTGGGATGATATTCCTGAAGTCCTCTCCTTGGAGCAAAAGGTTGAATCCCCAACTCAAAGGGCCCCCCACACCTCGACCCGACAAAGCAACTGAGATGATGTAAATCAGGTACTCAACGGCCCGCTAAGGAAGAGGTGAGCAACCCACAGACCTACAAGAAGCCCACCCTCAAAGCTCACAAGGGGCTCAAGAATGTTACTCCCACACTGCAAACCGTGGGATTCGAACCTTACACCTTGGAGCAAATTTGCCCCTCCGAAACCAACTAAGTTACGCCCCTCCTGAAGTCCTCTCCTTGATTATATAGGTTGATGCCTGTGATATTTCTTTTATGAGATAATTTTAGTTTTCTCTTAGTTGTAACAAAAAAAGAATTTATAATTAATTTATTTATTATTGAATCGACATTATTTTAGTATAATTAAAATAATATTATTTTATTTACATTAATTTATGTTGAATGCGACTAATTGACTTAAGATCTATCCAAATTTGGCTAGCGGTTAAACTTATACTAAGGGAGTGCTTGTTCGGAGGTAATGGAAAAAAAGATATGGGTATAGAATGAAAACTCATGTTTGAAATCAACAGAGGTAATACTTTGATTCTCCCATTTTCAGTAATACTCCATTCCTCTAGATTATTAGAAGAATGAGATTCATTGTTGGCTACACTTCATTCTCATCCCTTAGTATATTCATTCATATTCCAATTTTCATTACCTTCTGTGAATTAAGCGCTCTATAAAGGTTTGATAGAGTACAAAAACATGAGATTTTTTATGTTAAAGTCTGTCGAGCTTGATCCATGGTTGACTGATAATTTAAAAATAATGTTATTTTTTATTTTTTTTTTGAAAACAATACAAACTACAAGTTGACCTATCCCGGCCAGTCAAACTACAAGTAAGGATGGCAATTGTACCCGAACCTGATGGGTACCCGATAAAATTACCCGAACGGGGGCGGGTATGAGGAACCAATTTTTACCCGTGGGGGGGATATGGGGGTTAACAAAAATACCCGCCGGGTATCGGGGCGGGTACGGGGATACCACCCCCATACCCGTTTACCCGTTATATATTAATTACAAGTTTGCCATTCTATATATA
>JANKYE010000007.1:6815150-6829687 GCA_032467995.1 Erythroxylum dillonii | reverse complement strand
TGAAACTGTAGTCTGTGTGACAACTTTAAAGCTATCGTCAAAGAAGGTGCTATCTCCAAGTGTCAATTCTTATCAATTTGTGATTTTAGAGTCGAACTTAGCACGTAGTTAGCTCTTATTACAAGTAGTATTTGACAGTAAAAGCACTGTAAGAGGATAGATTTTTTGAGTATATACAGTTTTGTTTCATTAAGATTCGAGCATTAATAGCATTCCTCACTTACTAACTTCAGCTCTATTTAGCTGTTTTGAGTATGATATGTCTGCAATGGCAGTTGAATCTTTAGGAAGGAATATGGCAGACATGCAGGCCTTCCATTTAATTTCATGCTTTAATGGTTGAACCAGTTAAGAGATATAGGATCCTACTTTGCGTAGTTTGGTTTATGCAGAATGTGCAGCCCTCAAGTCATCCCTCAAGTTGTAAGAGAAGCCAAAACATAATAATTTGGAGGCCACTGGTTCGGTATCATCGTCATTGTCAACATCAAATCCTGTGTTGCGGTCTGCAACTTTTAACAGTCTGTTTGACAGGACTTAAAAATTGTAGTTTCCACTTTGGACAATTTGCATACGACAACTTCATTGTAAAAAAGATGCAATAAAACAAATTGGGTCTAAAGGTGAACTCATTCCAGGTAAGAAATAAATGTTTTAAACATGGTTTCTTTCAAAGAACGAAATTGTCAACACCATGAAAACAATGAAACAATGTGAGTATTTGCTCGTGGTCAAGAGACACACGCCTCTACTCTTTCTTCACTGTTTGGATATATAGAAAGTGATAGGTAATTAGGATGGAAAACACAGATTAAATGAAGATTTTCCGTTTGAAGTACAAAAGATGCTGTTCTGACCCAAATGAAAAGATCATAATGTTGCATATTCCACAGATCTCTTACGATGGTTCTAAGCTATAATACAAGACGAGCTTACTCTCGTTATCATCCAAAGCATATATAGTAACATGTTTCTTCCCAAAAGCTGAAAAGGTTTATAGATTGCATCACATCAGAGAGAATTACATAGTAAAGATATCCCAGAAATGCCCCTTCAGTACATCCAAGGTACATAGTAGAAGCTGATAAAACCAAGAATCACCTTAGAATCTAAATAGCACCCTTGCCTAATGAAACCGTATGTTCAGCTGGTCTCCTAACTTGACGTGATCTCTTGTTCTATATATAGCTCTGCCTGTTCTTGGCTTAGCAAATAAGAAAGGCCTGCACTGAAATACCAGGAACTGATTCATTGTAAAACATGGACAGATTCTACCTTTCTCTCATCCTAGTTGTTCTTGCAATGATTCATCTTGCAGTTGAGGGTTTGAACAGTAATAAACTTTGTAGTCAATGCTCCAACTGTGAGTCACATTCATGTCCTGCCAGTGAAGCCTACCCTCACATGACAGCTTTTGATGACAATCTAATTGCTGGTGCCTTGCAATCTGATTTTGTGGATGCGGATGATAGAGGTGTTTACTCGGTTCCCGATATCGAAGGGGGCACCTCAGCCGATTATAATTCCTATTATGGTTGGAAATCCACCTCTGGTTCAGCTTCTGGCTACCACAGGTAAACCATAAACGCTGCATTCTCCATTCTAGATCCTATCATTTTAAATTCTCCATTCTAGACCCTATCATTTTAAACCATTCTCATCTTGAACACGAGATCATCACGAAGAAGTTTAAGAGTTTTCTATTGCAGGTTTATTGACTACATGGACCGGTGCTCAGGTGGAGAAAGCTATGTAACTGTAGACAAGCATGGCAAGGTTAGCCTTCGGTCGTTGAAGTCACTAGAAAACTTAGCTGAGGCTGATTGGAAATCAGTCAATCCACCAAAGAAACTGAACCACAGAGAATTCCGGTTCTGGGTGTCTCGTAGCTCAGGGAAATGTCTTACAGTTTCTGGAGAAAAGACGACAAAGAGAACCGTTGGTGTAGCTGACTGCAAGTTTGATGGCTCCAGCACAAACCAACTCTTTGCATTCAGATTCCATTACCACAATGCTTTCTGCTGCTGTGGTGTTCACAATGTCTAATTTCTTCAAGAGTTACACATTTGATTATTTATTATAATTACATCTCATTCAAGATTAAGAATATTTCCAAGTGTAATGTTTCTTCTACGTGTCACTTTTTAAGTTGGGATTTATACAACCTTGAAGTAGAATTTCATGGTTCTTCAATTGGCTCAAGTTCCTTTTCTTTGCTCGTACATCAAGATGTTTATAGTTTATAACCAACCCAAGTCAGGAAGTTACATACCATGATTAAGCTTAGCTTGCTTGAGATCATGGAAACACAAAGAATTAAGTTCTGTTCGTGCAATCCTCCCAACGTCACAGATTCCAAATCTATATCCTAATTTTACATAGGTTCAATTGAAGGAATAGCTCCATAAGAGCAGAACACACTTCCCAACAAAAATGGTAATTTTGAATCACTGATTCGATACTCAAGGTTAGATGAACAATGGCAGACAGCCTTCTCAAGTTCTGAGTAGATACAAAAGGAAATGCCACAAAGTATACATAGACTAAATTGTTCGTGCAAATTTTCGTTCATTTAAGTATTTTCGTACAAATAACTTTTGCATCAGTTACTGTTGATGGGAATAGATGGGATCAACTCTTCCTCCTGCCCATCTTCAATGTCATTCAAACAAGGTGGCTTAAATGCTCCATAATAGAAGTATGCCATTATTTTTGAAAATTCATCTGCAGTTCGAATAGCTGTACCACAACAACAACAAAAAATTGAGAAAAGTTACTGATATCAGATAAGAGAGCTGAGTTATGAAATTGACAAATCGTTGTATGTTTTAAGTTACCTTTATCACGGTACAAGATCTTCCCTGCTTTAGTGAAAATAATTTCTGGGAAGACAGAAACCTTCAAAGCAGAGACCAAATCAGTCTCCATTACAGCGTCAACAGCAACACACTGTATGAGATGGAAGATGATTATCCATGAGCAGAAGTCACTAATAAGGGATGGAAGGCACAAGAGAAAATTCAAAATGCTACTCACTCTTGGTGAAGGAAGTCTGCAATTCCAAATAATGTGCACAGCCTTCTCCAGCTCATCTCGAATTGTCTCATTTTCCTTCGGTCTGATCAGAGAAAAAATAGCGGCAGAACATTAATGGCACGTTAATTATTGAATGACAAAATTGCAGACAGTCTAGATAAAGACTTATTTTGCAAGGTAGATCTTCAATGATAATTTTCATCTTCTACATATGAATTTTTTAAAGGAACAGAAAGTGGAGCTAGTTGTCAAAGTTCCGAATAAAGTATCAAGTAATGTTTCATTTAGTCATCAAAGTTCAGGTAACATATGGGAATGCCAGACTGAGGATACTAAAATCCCATGACTGATCAGAAGATAAAAATGACAATAAAGTTGAAAACTAGATGATATGACCACAGTGACTTTGATTGGACATATTGAAATTCAAAGCACCGATACCAGCTAAAGTAAGAAGGAACTAAGAGAAAGCAGCAAACAAAATGACTAGAGAGAAAACCTTCTGTAGCGATTATGCACTAAGATGATTAACGGACTAATGTCTTTAAACACAGTCTCCTCCCACTCAGCAGTCTTAATGTCTTTGATTGGACGAATGTAGTTATCATCTTGCCACACTATTTCATTCTCACTATCATAGTTCTCATCATCATCCTTCTTGTTATTCTTGATGGTGATCTTGTCAAAGAATTGACCCAAGTTAAATCCCCATCCATCAGCATCTTCAGGCCAATCAGGATCATCTTCTTCAACAACAAGTGGGTAATCTTCAAGAAGCTTCTGCATCTTTATCTTTTTTTCTTCAGGGTCAAGTTCCTCCTGCTCCTCAGGATCAGGATGCTTTTTCAGTACATCTCTGACTGCCCTTCTCCACTCACGCCTTTCTTCTAGATCTATATAATTTGGATCATTCTTATTGTCTTTCTTTGCTGAATAATTGTCACCATCATCGTCACTGTCACTAGAATCTTCGTATTGCCTTCTCTTCCCATCATCAGACTTTTGGTTTTGCACAGTTTTAGAAGCTCTTGTTCTGCTACTTCTAGGAGCACTACCTTGCAGCTTTTCAGACAGCCAAGTTTCCATGAGCAAAAGTTATCCAAAACGAAGCTTATAACTTATAGCCATTCTATTTTCAACACTAATCGGGAAAGAATTCCAGATTTAGAAGCATACCTGCAAGGGAGCTTTCAGAAAACGCGACGAGATACAAGAACAAGAGCAGGAAACATCAGTGTCGATTCTTCTAGTTTCCGTATGACAACTAATACCTGCAAATGGAGGCAAACCTCCGTATTTGTGCTCTTTTACGGGTGAGAACAAATTCTGTAACCTTAAAGTATGTTGTAATGCCATTAGTGCATCACAATGTTGAACTGCAAGAAATATCCAGAAAGCATGAGGTAAAGATTTCCTTTTTACCATTCTGGATAGAGAAAGCGCATAAGTTGGAAAAAAAATGGAATTGAATACAAATGTATCCCCACTTGAAATAACTGCAAATGAAACTTTTAAGGGCAAAAATCACTAGGGTGTTAAAAAGAAGCAGACTTTACGTTGCCCTCTACAATATGAAGCAAACACCAAACAGAAGTCCTATAGCAGAATGAAATTAAGCATATCCAAATTCAGGAAACAAAAGCAAAATGAAAAGCTAAAGTCAGCAGCTTTACCCAAAAAAGATAGAATCTTGCTAGCATATACTGAAGTTGCAACACGTAGCAAGAAGAGCAGAGAATGGAAATCGATAAACCCTTTACCTTAAACCCCAGAACAACTTCAAAGAGCACAACAAAGAGAGTGTCAGTTCTTGGCCTGCCTTTCACTAGTTGTTCGTTATAGGATAAACCCAAACTCCCAAAGTATCAGTACCAGTAATTGAATGCGATGGGCTTCATATTGAGATCTATAACTTGTTTTCTTTTTTCCTGTTTTTTTCTTATTAACTTAAAAACTCCTTTATTTCTTACCTTTTTCATTATTTTTCTAAAAATGCATGAACATAACTTTTTGATTTTATTTAATTTCAAGATTATCTAAAACTTAATTTTTATAAACAAAACTATATTATTTTATTTAGATGAGTTAAATCTCTAATAAATCTAAACATGAACTTAACCCATAAATGACTCCTTAAAAATATCGTTTTATTAAAAAAAAAAGGTCTAAACCTGAGCTCACCTAGCGTCTGAACTAACTCATTGTAATGACTCGAATCTAAACTCATAACCGCCGATGTCATCCCCGGCTCGATGAATAGACAACAGGGTATAGCGAGCGGGTAAGTTGATGGCTCAACTCAGGGCTTGTTCAAAGCTCGTTCACTTATTAAATGCGCTAAGCTCCGAGTCATTTAAAATGCTTTCATGAAGCTTGATCTTTAGCAAAATCAAGATCATATATGCATTCAAAGGCTTTTTTAGATCATTAAAGAAAAATGTTGAATAATAAATAAATGATCTCATTTCCTTCAATAAATCTAAGCATTTCTTCTATACAAATTAGTTTACATAGACAGCCATTGTGCAAAGGCTGCCTATTGGAGGTTTTGTTTTTCTTACTTATCACAGATAGCTCAGACTAGTCCAACAATGTCTCTTATTTAGCATATTCTGCAGAAAAGAAGAGACAAAGAAAAACAGCAATTTGAGCATGACCATCTTTTAATGCAGCAAAAGGCCTCAAATCACTACTATGAAATGAGGAAAATTTGATTAGGCATCATCTCACGCATGCTTGGGGATGCCAACTAACCCCATACTGAAGAGCTTAAAGTAGCAGTAAAATAATAACCATGAGCAACACTGAATTCTCTCTGTTTAGCTGCTCATCTAATCATTTTTGTCACAAAACTTGCTCAGTCAATCGTTTGAAGTTGGCTTCACGGTGACAAATTCTTCTCAGCACATGCGTGATCTGTGCCACGTCAACCACAAAATCCACTTGGAGCTTTGCTGGCATTCAGCTAAAGCTTCTGTCAATCTTCCAAAGCATGCTGACCTGTCAACCCTAAGCTGCCAATGGAACTGCAGTCACAAACTGCTGCCGGACAAAATTGAAAATTGAAGGCAATCTGGCAATGACATTCTAACTCATGTTACCCTCCTTCAAAACATCTATCATATTGTAGATGCGCTTATCCGCTTTCATTTGAATCTGCAGTTTCGCCGTGTTATGGAAGAGTACAAGGAAGACAATAGAGTTAGCTTCATGTTTAGAATGCATCTCATATTCTAATGCTGCAAAGTTAAAAAGAGTAACACATCTTGGATATAGAATGGAAGTGCTTCACCTTCTTAGCAAGAAAAATTACAGCGTCAACAGTACCCTCTGCATATATTGATCTACCACAAACATTATGCTGGAACTCAAGGGTAACTCTGAAAGGAGAGAAAAAGAAAAAGAAAAAGAAATACTTTATGCTCGTTCAGCCCCATTAAAGAAAGGGAAGAAAAAAGAACGCACATATTGTGCATTTTTGCTCTTACGTTTCATCAGGTGATGTCAGATGATACATATGAAATGCATGACCAGACAAATGCTCCTCAGGAACTCCTACCATCTCAATTTGCTGTTTGGGATCTCGGATCATTTTTGCCTGGAAAAAATATAATATAATATAATGAGAAAGAGGAGGAATAAGTGAGAGAAGTGGAACTAGAGCACAGTCAAAGCACACTGCAGAAAATGCAGTATTCAGGATTAACCAAAAGCTCAGTTTGACAATCATCAATATTCAACGGGTACCAAATACATGCTGATAGATAGTTACAATCACACTTCAAAGACAATGGCAAATAGATTTCTCCTAATGTTAGACCCTTTTTTCCCTATTGGTAATATTTCTCATGATGCTCCAATACCTGTATTTAACATATTTCTAGTCTTTCTTCTGGACAACGTTAATTCGTATTAAGCTCATGTCAGATAATTTTAGCCAAGGTTTCTTTTCATGGTATAATAAAGCATGGATGAATGTACCTGCTCCACATCAAAAGAGACTCCCAATTTTTGGAAGCAAGAAATTACAGCTTTTGCAGTTCCAGAGATGTCCAACTTTCCTGCTTGATGGGACTCCATCACCTAGAAGTGAGACATATGTAACAGCATGTGCCATCAGTTTTGACTTTATATAGTAATAGATCAACAATTAACAAACAGTACCAAGATTTCAAAATGATTGTCCAGAAATGTGATTTGAATTAAGAGTGTAATATTTGTACGGGCTATATTTCTATATCAGTTTGTGTCTGTCTAGGCAAATATAAATGCTTCATCGATAAACACAATCACTTTCTTTTCTTCTCCATCCAAAAATAAACCCCATCTCAGAAGCAGGACTGCATTTCTCGATGGGATATGTAGCTTCTGTCCTCAGATCGAATCAGAACTGAGAACAGATGTAGCCAAAATGAATCATCAGATCAAGCAAGATATTAACCTCTTTTAGTTTTTCTCCTAAGAGAGAGAGACGGGCTGTCTGCTGACTTCCGTAAGAGTTTCAAGTCGGCCATCAACCAAGTTCATGTATAGTAGGTGATGAGGTTTCACCATAATCATTTAAGCTTTTTAGCTGCAACAAGGTCTGGACTAGCTCCTATATGGTTCATTTCAGTGTAATTCAGAAACATGCTGTTAGTTCCTAGTGAGATGGTACTGATCAGCTCAAGTTTAGTAACAGTTATTCCAGATTTTTTTTTTTTTTTTCACTTGTTTGTGCTTCTAAGTGCATATTCTCCACCAAAACTGCAAAAAGAAACAAGGAAAGTACCTGCAGGGAATAGCCAGAAAAAGCACCAGGGAATTGCTCCGCCATAATCTCCATGGCTGCAAGAAATGCAACAACCTAAAAGAAAATAATCTATGTGGGCATGCAACATGATAAAAATAACAGAAAAGAAGTTAACTCTTTATAACCGACCAGAGTTCCTAAATTCAACTCACTTGTTTCCCCATTTGTGGAGAAATCACAGCATAAACCTTCGAGTCCTCAACAGTCTTGTACAATTGATTCCTATCTCCGCCAGTGGTTCCCATAACAAAAGGCACTCCAACTTTGCAATAAAGCTCAGCATTTCCTGTGCACAAAATAAAAAGAAATAATATTACAGAAAGTGTAAGGGGAAGCTTCAGGGGAAGCTTCATACTGAATGAAGTAAAATTTGGGATGGTAAACCACCTTCAATCATAAAGGCAGTAAAATCCTATATCATTAAGGATCACCAGAAAAAGAAAAAACATTAGAAAAGGTTACCATTCACTGCAGAAGGCACAGTGTAATCCACGACAACTAGGTTTGGGTGATCTGACAAAACCGTCGTGAGGATGCTTTCTCTCTCTTTAGGACCATGTATTTGTATCTCCTTTCCACATACTTCCACAACATGACCAGACTCTTCCTCAGAGCCAAATGAAAAGGGAAGAATTTGAAGCCCTGCAGAATCTGCAGCTTTGATGACAGCTTTCCCCATTTTGCCACTACAGCTATTCACCTACAATCAATTAAGACAGCCAACATCAAGTGGAAAGTTAAGTGACAACTTCCAAATATATGCAACATATATATGCTCTGGTAATATACATAAAGAAACAGATATAACTCTCAACTAAAAACAGACAGGGATTTTGTCTTAGCGTTATGATATCTTTTATAAATACCAGCAAAAATGAAAAGAAGAAGAAGCAGAGTAAGAAGAAGGCTTAATTGAGACTACTTGATGAATCTGAACAGGGCCATTAGATGGTACGTTAATAGGGTGCGCAAGCTATTATTCCAAACAAATTTGCTAAGCACGATGAAAATGCTATCCAACTGTTAATTGTTTTTCGTACCAGGTTCGCGGGAGAATTTCTACAAAGAAACATTGGCATTTGCCAAAACCCCAGGAACCAAATTCAAAAAATATTGTAACCAAAAAAAACAAGATAACAACAACAAAATTTCACAGAACGGCGTAGCCGTACCATGATTGGGATGGCAGCAGTATTGGATGAAAGTGAGTTCACAACCGTCAAGCGCGCTCGATTCCGATGACCAGAACAACTTCTTCGTCTTGCTTGACCAATACCACCTCCGTATAAAGGGATACTAGGCAGCTTAAGAGATACAGTGGCAAATGCTATCTCCTGATCAAAAATCACACACAAAAATCCACCAAGTTAACAAATCACAGGGCCATTTTCTTGTATATGTAAAACCGAATACGATAGATGAAAACTTGGGAAGAATTATCCGCATCTTCTTAACAGCTAACGAATGAAAGAGAGTCGTACAATTTTCGGAAACCTTAAAAACAATTACAAACCCCAAATGAAAAGTTTATAGGCTATGGTGGGTTGAAACGTCTTACCATAGATGAAGTTTGAAAAGTTGCAACCTTTGGTGCTCCTCCTTAGTAATGGCGGCTAAGAAAGTGTGAGAGCAAACAAGAGACAAAACGGTGATAGAAATGAAAGGGAAGAGGTAAAAATAGAAAGCAAAAGGTTAAAACACACTAAACCCTACTCAATGGTAATTTAAAGCTTAAACCTTTAAACTATGATCATCTAAACCAGTAAAAAATGATAACTATTCATAAATACACTAATAAATTATTAATTTATCATTAATTTAAAAGAAAACTTGAACTTATTGGTCAATGTAGGCCCTGTTAGTTCTGTTTTGGGCACAGATCACTCGGACACCCCTGACCTGTGTCTGCAATTCGATTTCCCCGTTGGGTTTTAAGCAGTTTGTTACTGTGATGATGGCGGCGGCGGCGGCGGCGATGAGTGCAACGGCGATGACGGTGGTTTCTTCCTCTGGTCAACGAGTGGCGTCGTTGACTCAATTTAATCAGAATCGTACCTCTTTGGCTCTTCCTCAGAATTTAACCCATTTCTCGTCTTCCATATCTATG
This sequence comes from Erythroxylum dillonii, assembly GCA_032467995.1. Lineage (NCBI taxonomy): Eukaryota > Viridiplantae > Streptophyta > Magnoliopsida > Malpighiales > Erythroxylaceae > Erythroxylum > Erythroxylum dillonii. The sequence continues at coordinate 6,819,752 of JANKYE010000007.1, read as the reverse complement.
CCAGGTACAGTTGAGACTTGACCCAATTCAAGGTTATCATCTTTAGTGGAAAGTTTGCGTTTTTTGAGGTTCTTTATGTGAATGGTTATGTATAGCTTTTGGGCGTCGCATTGGCGTTGGGATTGAGAAGAAGGAAAGTTGGGCATCGTCTGGGAAAGCAGAAGCAGGTGTTAGGCAATTGGTTGGATCCCTTACCAGAGCTGAGGGCCTTCGTTTTGCTGTGGTTAGCTTTCTTTCTCTCAATCTTAATCTTGGTGCCATTTGTTATCTAACTTTCATTTCTGTAGTTTTTGGTGGTTTGCAACCATTTAAAGTACATTAACTTCCTATCAGAAACAAGAAATTAGGAGACAGAGACTGATTTTTGTGCTTCTTTCGTCTATTTTAAGTTCATCCTCGCATTTTTTTCATGTACTAATGTTTCAGTGCTACCAATACTAACTAACCTAATCCTCATTGCTGTTATTCACTGGGGGAAAATGCAAAAGGTTGTTGCACGATTTAATGAGATTGTGACAAAGCTACTCTTAGAGGGGGCTGTGCAAACTTTCAAGAGATATTCTGTAAAAGAAGAAGACATCGATGTATGTGATTCTGAGCTTAAATTTTGTAATATTTCGTTTATAATTATTTCAACACGAGTTTTGACTGGTGTGGTCACTTTCTTTTTTCTTCCTCTTTTTTCTTGGTTTAGGTTGTCTGGGTTCCAGGTAGCTTTGAAATAGGTGTTGTTGCAGAAAAGCTGGGAAAGTCGGGAAAGTACCATGCAATTTTGTGCATTGGAGCTGTGGTATGATTTTCTCTTTTAAGCAATGAAGCACTAATGGATTTAGTACGAAGATATAACATTTGTTCAGTAGGGGTAGCTCCTCACTGTCTGGCGGCTGATTGCATTCTAGCTAATGGCCCTAATGTCCACTTTCTTTTTGCTCGTTAGTAGATAAGGGGTGATACATCACATTATGATGCTGTTGTTAATTCAGCTACTTCCGGGGTACTTTCAGCTGGTCTCAATTCAGGTTGGTCCTTGAGCTTTCGCTAGTCAGACATTTTAGTGTCATTTTCTTTGGATTCCCATGGAAATTTAATAAGGTACAATGATACCATTTCTTGTGTCTTTAGTTGTTCTTTGGGATGAGATTATATGTAAAGACACATTTTTTAAACGTCACTTGATTGTGCCATCAATAATGGTCAAACTAGTGTTGCCATTGACACGCATGATCGCATACACTTTTTAAGTCATTTAAGCCCATATACTCTTGTGAAAACATAGCTGTCTCCAGAAAAGTACTATGCGTATATACATTTGGAATTGCTGGAGCTAGATGTTGTATGTATGAATTCTTCTAGAAGAATTGTTAGAGAAATTATCTCATTTTCTATTTATCATAAGCTATTATTGATCTTAGTGCTACTGTTTCTGGTTCAATTGAAATGCTTCCAATGGTAACTGATGATATTTGTTCATGACTTTGAAGGAGTACCATGCATATTCGGTGTTCTGACTTGTGATAACATGGAGCAGGTAATGTGATAATAAATTCGTATGCCAACTCTATGCATTAAAAATGTGTTGAATGCTTCACATTGTGACAAGTGCAGGCTCTAGATCGAGCTGGTGGAAAAGCTGGGAATAAGGGCGCTGAAACTGCTCTGACAGCTGTAAGTTGATATTTTAAGTAGGGTGGAATATAATTTTTCAGCTCTGATGTATGTTATTAACTTCAATGTTGAACACTCCGAGCCTCTTCTTTTCTGGTCATTTGTTTGTTCCTTTTCCTTCAACCAAAAGCTATGCTCTGGTGTCAATCAAGAGCATGTTTTTCCACGACATAGTTCTGTGAGATGTATTATGTTCCAAGAAACATTATCTAGTTCACTGGCTATACTCTTGCTGTGCTTCATTCTTCAAATACCTGAGTGATGCGCATAGCAAATAGGAAATTCAAATCCCATGTACAGCAATGGGCATAGTAACTCTGTGTGAATCTTGAAACCACTTATTAAGCACCTGAAAAGTTCAGTTCATTTTGTTGCAAGTCGTCATTGACTGAAAGCTATATTTGGCATTTTCTTCATTCAGATGTGCAGTCTCTAGACCTTGAAACTAATATTCAGGAATAATCAATGAAAGAGTATGATGCATATTGCTACGATTGCATGTAGATAAATACAAATAAAGAAACAAAAAAGCAGAGGAAGAGGCCAGACTTTCTTATATTTTTTATCAATTCATATAAATCAGACTGAAAGACATAGTTGATTGATAACAAGTGAATATTCCTGTACTGCACCTTGTTGGTCCAGGAGAAGGAGGAAATTAGTTTAGTCGAGAGATGTTTCGATTCAAGGACGCATGATGTACCTGCTTTTTAAGTGTAAGACAGGGTTATGGATTATAAATGATAGGATATTAATTTCAAGCTCTCATCTTCATTTTTTTCAAGTACAATTGCGTGGAGCCGTCAAATATTTTGTATATAAATTGTTGTGCTTTTCTTATATAAAAACTGGCCACCCAAGTTCGTACGTCTATTCGTTTCACAAGTTGATTGACTTACTTTTTGTTGCTTGTATTGCAGATTGAGATGGCTTCATTGTTTGAACATCATCTGAAGTAGTGGACTTTGAACTTGTTACTTTCGACAATGTACACACTTTTTGCTGCTAAATGTTTCAAATATCTTTCTGATGAGACTGCAGAATTCTCTCAAAGAGTGAGGATAAGTGAGACTTGTTACGACGTCCCAGGATTATCATAATAACTTTATAGGCGTTGAGAGGGATCATATGTTGTGAATCGTTGAACTATTGCAACCATTCTTCTGTAGTACCAAATAAATTCAGAGATTATGAGTTTGATGCCACATACCATTGGCCTTTCTTCTTGCCATGCCCTGGAAAGTCAGGAATATGAAAATGTCTTCTAGTCTTAGGAGAAATGGACATATAGAGATTAAAAAACTAATCAATGTGATTTATATCTATATGATTTCCAATTTGTGATATGTCTATTTTAAACTTCATTTGCCACAATAAAGTGAAATGCAACAGCAAACAGGGAACTTTCTTGGGTTGTATACAGTAGAACAAGGACACGGTGGGACGGTGGCTGCTTAGGGTGCTGTGCTTGATCTAAAGCTAGATGTTTAACACCAAATTTTCATGTGGAAGACTAAGAAAATTAAAAAGGATGCATATAAGCTGAGACAACGCTTAGCTGGATCAGTGCTCTATCCCAACTTGCTTGCTTCCCTGGCATTTATACTTGCAGACGTCAAATGAACGAGTTGGCCCCATGTTATGCCCACACCAATACGAAGCCTTGTACTACAGGAACCTTTTTAAGTTTGGCCTTCATTACAATACAACAGTCCTAGTACTTGTAGCAGCCTTGTACTACAGGAACCTTTTCTCCCGTCGGCTCACGTTGTTCCTCGGCCAACTTTCTTTGTTCCTGTAACAAACGTCGTGAACAAAATGCATCATCCAATGGGATAAAGAGAAGTTTAGAATCAAAGTTAAACATGTCATGAAAATGCAGACCTGTCACGTTAGACATGAGTTTTTGTTATATTCATGTCTAAAGAAGTACAATAAAGGACTTCGGTCTTAGACAAGTGCGCTTGCACCCAGTAACAGACATCGGCCATGAAAGGAAGATCTCGAAACCAAAATATTCCTTTTGATTTCTCTATTAAATCATAAATGTATGGTAATGTGAAGCAAATAATTTGACTTATCAAACTTCTTCTTGTGTCTCTCATTTCATGGTGGCATTGCAACTTTCCTTTAGAACACCGGGAAATGTCAAAGCATACCTCTTCCTAGTCGAATTGGACCATTGTCCTAAAAGATGTTTCTCAAATTCATCTTCTTTCTCTCCACCAAGATTGCTCATATCTAGTTGTCATCAATCTCAGCACACAAGATCACCAATCATTCCAGTGATCAGGTCCATTTTTTTTTTTTTCAATCAAGTTCAAAACCTATCCATTCAACCTCTGAATGCTTGGATTTTCTCTTATGGCAGAGTGTTGCCGCAATAATATTTGGAGATGGATCAGAGTCAGGTCTATATCCACTGCCAAAAGGAATATCAGATGGAGCTGTTCCCATAGCAGCAAACTATAGACTAATTGATGCAGTTGTGCGCAACAGCATCACTAGCAACATAGACAATGTTTATGCACTTACACAAGTCAACTCTATTTATGTCAATTCACATCTCTCAAAAGCATACGCTGGGATTGGTATTGGCAAAGAAGGCTTCCTCGAAGCCCATAGGAGTGGCCATGCTGATATCACCATTCCTGTTTTGAAGTCAGTAAGAGATCAAGACCCAGGTCTTGGCTTATTAGAAGTAAATTCAGAAAACCAAGTTGTAGAATTCAATATCAGTTCAGAAAGCAAGCAATACACCATTATCTCTGTATGTTGATTCAGGAATATCCTGCTCTTCCATGTTCTGATTAAATGGGACTATAGTGTTGAAATTTTAGAATGGAAAACTAACTAAAATAAACAGCGTGTTTGGAACCGTCTGAATTGAATTCAATCATGGGATTGAATTCAATTCATTTGTTTGGAACTTAAAAA
>JANKYE010000007.1:6776614-6793425 GCA_032467995.1 Erythroxylum dillonii | reverse complement strand
TCAATTAAAATATAATTAATTAATTAATATAATTAGTTAATAAATGAATTATATTTTAATTAATTACTATATTTTAATTAATGAATGAATTATATTTTAATTAATTCTATTGTAATTAATTATGATGCACTTAATTAATTAATATTAAATTTATGATCTTTATTATAAAATTGCTATAAATTATGATTTTTATTATAAAATTGTTATTATAACAAGGTAATGACTCCCATTCCTCTCATATTTGAGGGGAATGGAGCATTGCCTTAAACTTAGGAATGAAAATATTGTCTATTCAATGATAACATCATACCAAACAATATTTTTCATTCCATACCCATATCTATTTTTTCAAACCCCCAAAACAAGCACACCCTAAGAATTATAATTATAACTTTTACCACCACAAAACCTCATGCACATTTGAAACATATGCCCAAATGAGATAAGAAGAAAAATGAAAGTACTTACAATTGTAGTTGGCATCCTTTAACGTGTTTGTTAGCCTCTAGATTTACAAGTTGAGAAAAAGCAGAAAAGTTAATCCATACATAAGCTTTTGTGACAGTAAATTTAAGATCCAAAAAATCCAATAAAGAAAACATCCGAAGAAATTGTATAAAGAACAACATGCAGAAAAAGATGACATAAGAAGCTTCCTCCAATACCAACTGATACCACATCAGTCAGCGGTTTCCTATAGCTCCACCCTAGCAACATTTGGCCACTACCACCTATAGCTCCACCCTAGCAACATTTGGCCATTACCACAAAACAGGAGATTCACGCATGAAAACAAAATTCAAAATTGAAATCATTCTGGACCCTCTCTAAGAAGTCTTTGATCTTGCCCAAAACATTCCAAACCTCGAGCACAACATTTTTCCCATCACTCTTATGGTTGCACCCCTTGGAGCACACAAAGCTACATGCAACACAGTCCTATTCTCGGTGCTGCTTATCTGGAAGTGCCATTCAAGTATAACGTGCTTAGTCATATCTTCGCAAAAGGAAGCTATCATAATCTTTTAAGAAAGAAAAGAAAAATATCTTATACCAATGAATTCCACAGTATACAGATGAAATGGATTAAAAACCAAAGAAGAAAAAGGGAATAGTGACTTACACAATCTCCATTAAACACGATGTTAATCTTTTCCTTGAGATGAGCTTCCTACAATGAGCAAACAAGGAGATACCATATATAATCAATAATTTTATTAGGTACAAGCTACATAAGAGATGCAGGACAAACCCAACTTCACCTTTGCCAAGTTATAGAGTTAATTCGATGTGTCAAGAGTAGCACGCTGTCTAAATAAACTAGTAGGAAAATAAATAAAAAAAACAACACACCAATTGTCCCTTAACTGATTATCGAGAGCCATCCTTTGAAATTCATCTTGCTCCTATCGAAACTTTTCAACTTGAGCCTTAAAAGCAGTAGTAGCTTTGGCTTCCTAATCACACAACATTTAGTGAATATGAACAAACCAATCAAGCATTCTAGTTAACAGAATGTCATATAGCAAAATCCCAAGTTACTCACTGTTGGGATAATTGTCATTATCTCTCTATCCTTAGCTTGTTTTTGGAGCTCAATCCTCTCAACCTTTGCTTCCAATCTTGATATATCAGATAGTATTTTGAAAAAGAAAATTTAACATATTGTCATCCAAGATAAATGAATTTCTGATGTTAAAGGAAAAGTGATAAATATTTTCTTAAGTACAAAAAAATTACAATAGAAAACTGTCCATAATGAGTAACTAATGGGACCAAAAGAACTACATTACACATACAAAAAAGAATAACTAAATGCAACTTAAATTTAAAGGCCAGACACATCTGCCTCTGTTCTTTAACAGACTCCCTGAATTCGATGTCTTGTTACCTTTGTTGAAGGAAAGAGTAAATGCAGTTGCTGGTGTGCGCAATAGAGACCTAACTCACAAAGAATTCGTAAACCAACAAAACAAAAATGATCCCTTCAAATGAAGAACAACCAAAAAGATAGATCAATATTTATAGGAAGAGTTGCATCGTAAAATATTTGTGTGTAGAAGCCTCCAGAAAATTTCTTGACATAGCAAGATCAATCGATTAAAAAAAACAAAATGTCAAAAATAGTTTGAAAATATATTACAAATTTACAGAAATTTTTCATTCATATTGTTAGAAATTGCATCGTTATCATCTCGCACTAGCACAGCAAAACGTTGTTGTCGTCTCTCATCGGCGTGACAGAGTTTGATTTAGAAATTTAAATTCTAAAACAATGTAATTTAATTAAACTTAATTAAATTTAACATGTATAAGTGTTTAGAATTTTTGTTTTATATGGCAAACCATTTCAACAATGTTAACAAAAATACTTAAAAATAATATTCCAAGTGAATCACGGTCCTCAAATGCCTTCCACTTCAACTGGTCTACTCATAAAAGAAAAGCAAAAAATTAGATGTTGAATTATGTTTTTGTTAAAAAGATAACTTGTTTACACTAACACAATACGTTTACCTTCCATATTCCACAAATTTTCCCACGTTCATTTACCACCAAAGTAGTTTTGAGGATGAAAAGTAAACTAGGAAAAGAAAAAAGTAACAAAGAACAAGATTCTAATTCCAACTTGCGATAGTTTAAAATGTTCAATACATGAACATGGAAAGGTAGTTTCTGTATTTGGGCAAATCTTGAACGTGAAGATGAATGTGAAGACTGGAGGGATGAGGAGTGTGGAAGGAGCGTGGAAGCAGCCCTACACCCAATATTATATTCATTCGAATAGAAAACCATGTTTGTACGAGGAAGATGGTAGGAATAAGCGGCAAGTTGCATGGGCACGAGGATGGAGACATGGGCATGGAAGAGAAGCGGTGTTTGAATGAATGTTGATGCATTGAATTGGCTTGCGTTACGGCGTTTGCATTTTAAGTACTGCCACTTGCCATATGACTCTTCCATCTAATCCCATCACTCTCATCACCCCCTTTGTCTCCATTTCAATAGCTCCTCCCACTTGCCTAGCTCTTTACCTTACCAACTCCTGCTTTTAGTTTCTATGTTTCTTAGACCCATTGTGTCTAATTTGTAAAATTGAGCGAAGAAACAGAAATAACATAAAACTCCATTCAGTCGAAACTTTTCATTGACTTTAATGTATTTGTGCACATTTGACCTTTCTATCATAAATGAGATTAGAAAATTATAAAATATGAAAAAGAGCATGTCATTTTCACATACAAAGGATCATCTAAAACCCCATTTCAAAACTGAAAAAAAGATTAACTTTGATTGGACACACATTGCAAAATTCTCAAGCTTCAAAAAATCAGTAAGACTTAATAGGAAGACTAAGAAGGGGTCCATCCACTAACACCAGTAATGTATCTTAATATATAGAGAGAGAGAGAGAAGGGTCCCATTGAATAATAAACGTATTTCTAGAGACAAGGGGAGGCCAGGGGTGGTGAACCTTGTGGGGAGACACAGAGCCTTCATTTTCCAAACCTGTCAACTTGCATGTCAGAAACCCACTTGAGTAACCAAAGTTCATTGAACCCAACCCTATGAATCATAAAAATCAAATAAGTTAATGAGTAAAGAAAAAGAGTGATGAAATGAATCATAATAATAACAAGAAGAAAGAATCAAAATTCATTTCCCTATTCCATAAACAGGCACCCTCTTTCTTTTCACCTCTCCCCCACACATCCCCTCACCATCTTTTCTTTTTCCTTTTTTGTCAATCTTCTCTTCTCCTCCTCTTCAATTTTTAAGAACTTTAAAAGGGACAGAATTTCTCTGAGAGGTAGTATATATTTGAGACGCAAAGATTGCATAGTGGTTCATTCTCTTCTTGGACCTCCAACTCCATCAACAGAGAACACAATCTTTTGTTCATCACAGGTTAGAACTCATCACCCTCAATCTCTCTTCCCCATCTCTCCTTTCTTCGTGGTCTATCTTTTCTTTTTCTGTTCTTCTTGTACGTGCTTTCTTTTCTTGCAAGTTTAAGTTTTGACAGAATGTAAAAGTCGGGTCCTTTGTTGCAAGTTCCGATTTTTGATAAAAGACAGAAACTCTTCTGATGTTTTAGGGTTCTGGGTATTGTTAGTCTGCCTTTTGTGACCTAAACTTTATTGCTTTTCTTTCTGGTGATTTCTTTTTCTGTAACAACATTGGATAAGACTCATCACTTGATAAGAAAACTTGGAGAGAACCAATCTATCGTATGTTTCTCATAAGTTGTGGTTTACCATGAGATGAAGGAGGCCTGTGGGTTTTGATTTACGTTTCCTGTGCTGTCCTTGCTCGTCCTTTGTTGTATTCTCTTTTGTTTTATCTTTCTACAATTCTTTTTCTCATTTTGTTTCAAGCAGCTTAATCTGATCTCTTGTTATGTGGAATGCAGTTGGGCTATTTGGGACGACATATATTGATTCTGAGTTCTTCAAAAACAGGCAGTAGATGAAGATTGTTGCAGACTAGAAGATAGAAGAGTCTCTTGATGTCATATCACATGCTTCTCGTAAAGTTGGAATTTAACATGGTTCACATTTGTAGATATTGAAGCACGGAATCATCAAAGAATAATTTGCATTTGGATTTTGATAGAATCGGAGTTTTGGGCATTTGCGTTTTCTTCAAGCCGAATAAGCTACTACATCCCGTTTCCTAGAGGTTGTGTTTTGAGTGACTGATATTTGCATTTCAAGACTGCTCATTTAATTTGCACCTGCACTTGCTAAAAACTGCATTTCAACTTCCTGATTGAAGAAACGGGATTCTTGATCTGTTGCAAGAATTTGTGTGGTTTTGGAGTCATATGCCTGAAAGTTTCATCGATCTGATCTGAGGTGTTGAAAAGCTTTCAACTTGGTGGAGTTTTAGATGAATTCAAGACACACTGAGGCAAATAAGAGCCTTCCAAGAGGTATAATTAATCTCCAAGATCGATATTCTAGTAGCATTATGGATGTAAGCACAAGAAAGGTCACTGCTGCTACTGCCCCGGTACCTCCTCCTAATCATTCAGCTAGAGTAGAGAAAAAGAGAGGAGAGTATCATCTTCAGCGTTCATTTTCACAGGGTAGCTCCAGGAGGTTGTTGCCTGCAAGCTACTTCAGTTTGGAGTCATTACTTTTGCTCGTATGCTTAACTGCATCTTTGTTAATCCTTCCTTTGATACTACCTCCATTACCTCCACCACCATTTTTGTTACTTCTGCTTCCAATAGGCATCTTAGTTGTGCTTATGATCTTGGCATTTATGCCAGGTAATGCAAGAGATCTAACGTATACATATATGTAAAATGTGTTCGAAAAAACAAATCGCCAATCAGTTTGTCCTTATATACGATTTTTGTAATTCTCTGCTGCCAAGTTTGAAAGGGAAATATAGAAAACTGTTCTTTAATTTCATACTTGCATACGAATGGATCTATTTGGTGCAAAGGCTATAGAATGATTGTGGACATGAACATGGTAGCTTTCGTTTTTTTCATCAATAGACCAGCCCCATCAATCTCCAGTTAATTTCCATGTGATGATGATACCAGACAAATCTTTTTGGATGCTCTTACATGTGTCTTTTTATGATCTTTACAGATATGGTTGTTGGATCCAATGGCTATGGTTGTTGGATGCCCAGCGGTTCTGATGTTTTACACGATGGATATGGACTACTTTAAATGAAGCGTTGATTGTAATTAAGAAACTGAGAAAGGAATAACAAATCGGTAATGACATCTCTCATCTGAATCACCGTTCAGGGATAAGAAAAGTGGATTAAATTAGTGTCGGATGTTATTTGATCGAAAGGAATTACAAAAGAACATGACGACTGACATGTTGCAATAGCACAGATTATTCTATTGAAATTTAACCATCGCAATGTAACCATGATTTCGTCACTTCCATCTTTTGACCACCTCATAAGATGAGACTGGTTCATTATTATTTTGACAATGCGTTGATCTACTACACCATAAATGGTAGCAATGCAAATTGCAAAGCAACCCCCTTTAACAATATGAAAAAAGAAGGTTGAAATGATGATATATCTACATTGTCTATGGGCAGAGTGCAGCTGAGATCTTTCCAATTTCAGATAGACCAAATAAAAATTCAGTCCTGGGGGCAACATTTCCAAGACGCTAATTATACTATACATAGGAGATTGTTCTTTTTTATTGAGAATAATTTCCTAGATCCATGCCATTAGATCAAGATAGAGAAATAGGCTGCTGGTCAAACTGGCATGTGAAACACAATTGTTTTATGATTTCTAAGATTACGTTTCCTGATGGCTTAAACAATCTTTCAAGCCCACCAGCCAGCCATCGTACAAAGGGCAAAACGGTAGAAATCCAAGATCTTAGGTTCTAAGACTGGTTCTCGTAATAAAATATAAAAAATGGGTCAAATAGCATTAGATTTAGTCGGATCAAACTTGCTAAATTCATTTAAAGATTGCTACAGCAAACATAGGAGGAAAGAAATAGTAAGCAGCAGGTAGGTGATCATGCTACAGTTAGCTAATATACAATGCCATCACATATGAACCCTTTGTTTGTTACAGTAGTTGTTCTCCGTTTTGATGTACACCCACTAACGAAACGGATGATACATGATAAAGTTACCGTAGAGAACTTGGATTTTAGCCAACCATATTAAGGAACATAATTAGAAAATGTCATCTTAGCAAGAGTTGGTATACTGTATTTGTATGGCATATATGGGAGATATAGGAGAAAACTGTTGTGAAAATCCGCAACCTAATTTTCTAGCCAGCAATGTGACTGTGGGCATGAACCAAAAATGGGGGAAGGTGATGCTCCAAAATACCTAAGAGATCTCTTCCCCGGCTCACATCTTCCAGTTCCATGGACACGCCTCCAAGCCTTCTCACAGCTTCAAAAAGCTGCCCTCTTAGCCTTTGCGAAAATAAACTACCACCAGCAGTAACACATTCTCTATACAGTGGCAGGTAAGCAATGGCCACCTTGAGAGGGCCAGGCAGATCCCTTAAGCTTATAGGAGATCCACCCCATTTCAAAATCCTCATCAAGTTCATGTAATGTACTTGTCCTTGCCTTACTCCATCCAAGAATGCTGCCACCGACCAGTGCTCTTGCAGAAATGCCTTCAGCTTAGGGGCAATAGCCTCGTCATCAGACCTGGCGATGCTATCTGCTACGGAATAAGTAGCTCCAGGGTCACCCAGGAAGTCAGAACGCAGTAGAAACGCCACACCTTCCAGAGACCTACCACTTCTCTCACCAGCAGCCTTGAGAATTTCTATGCTGAGTGCTGCCAGAACATGTTGAGGAACACGGGGGAGGAGATAAGCAGCAACTTCAACTTGGCTACTGGAAGTGGCAGTGGTAAGTGCAAGGCAAAGTTCCATGTCACGGCAACCCCTTTTTACAAACCACTGGACAACCTGCATACAACCCCTTTCTGCTGCTCTCATCAAAGGACCCAAGAAACCCACGGCATTGCCCTCTTCCACTAGACATTCCATTGTACCAATTTTACAGTAATGTGAAGCAAAACCCAGAGCTAGATCAACATCAACATCCAAGCTGTTCCGTTGAGCAATCTATACAGAAAACAAACACAAAGAGGGTGAGCCTTAAAGCAACTGTTAAAGTTGCTCTTTTGTGACCAGGTTCGAATCACAAAAATAGAACCCAAATTTGAATGAACACAAAAGTGTGGAAATGTCAGATAATAAAATTATATGTACTTAATCAGCTATTCTGCAGAATCTGATGTAGTTTGCAAGATCAGAAGAAGGGGGAAAAAATGGCAGATGTGTAAGTCGGTATGCTGTATGTATAATATAACAGAGTGACTCGATTGAGCCACGAATGCAAATCCCACATGCCATGAAATATTGAATGGTTTCCAGGTAGAGAACACCTTTAGATATGCAAATTCATGACACCTTATTGTTTTGTAGCCATTTGTCTTATCCTTCTTGATGCTAATCAACCCACATGAATAGTACGTCAAGGCACTGTCCATCTTTCTAAAGGAATTATAGGATAATAAAAGTAATGATAAATGCTCCAAAAGTAAATACTTATACAGCTGCCTAACGAGTGATAACTAGCCCATCGAGAGCCCTGTGGAGGGCTTTACACAGGAAATCCAGAGAAAGAATATGCTATAAGTCAAACAAAGGGAAGCATTCTTAAAACTTCTACCAATAAATAAGTAATAAAGCATATGATAGTTAAGTGTTTCCTGAAAAATATGCAGGAGAAAGCTATACACAGTAGATATCAACACATAGGACATTCCAAGGATAGACCCATAAAAACTTAAATTCTGAAGTAAAACGCACTGCTTAGTCCATCAAGCACTCACGAGGAAAATATCTTATTCATCAATCATCAAGCAAAGCATCCTAGTTGTTGTACAAATTGGTCCATCAATCTCAACTATTAAGGGATGCTAATCATCTATCATGTTATATGGTCAAGTGATTAACAGAAAAGGATTTCTCACAGATAGCTGGTGTTTCTTAATGTTACATCACTCTGTTCTTTCAAGAACTCTTTCCCAGATGGAAAAACACCATCTATTACCATAGCCTATAAACACAAGGAATTACAAGCATCGGGGTGTAATTAAAAACCATTAAAAGCTTTTAAATACAGTTAATCAGTCTTGGTCATGGCATTTCCCTTCCTCTTTAGCTCCCTAGAATCATGCAGGGCAGTCAAATCTAGGAAGCAGTAGGAAGCACCAATCTTGCATCTCCTTCACAGGCCCAACTGTCTACCAAATTGCCAACATTTGCAACTAATGATGCAATAATTCCTTTCCTAGTTTCAAGTGCTGCAAGACATTCATTTATTGCTAGGAAAGCAAGTGAGTGTATTGTTGTTCCGGTAAGACACCTTGAACATTACCTGCAACAAGATCCGCACAAGCTCTGTACTTCCAAAACGAGAAGCTTCAAGGAAACATTGATTAACATTGTCAGCACCACCTTCAACCAACATACCCAGCAATCCTTGTATTGCAGTAGCAGATATTCCAGATGCCCAGCCAGGATCGAAAGAACTGGAAAATAGAGTAAGAGGGAAACATGCTGCATCAAATGCCTCAGTAAAATCCTTCCCTGTAAGTTGATTGCCAGCAAGATCTAGATATGTCTTGAATGCAGATAACTGGAGTTGAATCTCTACATCTGAGTTATGACTCACTCTTCCTCTCTTCCCCTCACAACGCGAGTGGAAACCTATACATTTTAGAGCCCATTCAGTAAACTTTTGAACCTTGGCACCAGCTTCTGCCTTCAGGACCTCATCCCCATTGCACTCTTGCAGACGCTCGTGCAACCTGGTTAGATATTAAAGGCAACAAAGAAATTACTCAATAGCATTCTGAGAAACAAAATTAGAGTCATCCTATAAACAATCTGCTACTGCAGCCATTCATTTTTCTTCTTTTATTAATACATTTAAGTGCAGAGAGATCAAATATGTAATATCCTGCAATTTGGATAATCAATGGTAACTTCTGATCCTCTCCACTCCTGATTGGTATCTCATCCCAGAGGCTTCTCAAGCATTGATATGACTTACAAGGACTGATCAAAGAATAGATAAATTCACACCTCAAGAAGTAAAAATATTTTTAAAACATGGAAGCAATATTTAGATCACATAAATGTTGAAATCTAGTATCACAATTTGAGGAAAACCCAAATTATTACTTTTGCTTCATCAAAAGTAACTCGAAACTAAGGGAGGACAAAAACAATATCAACAAAGAGAAAAACAAGTGTGTATGAGCAGACAAGCACACATAGCAAAAATCCAAGTAATGAACACATAGAAGCAGCAACATTACAACTGATGAACTGATAGGGGCATCCAAAGACAATCCTTACACCTTATGAGGATCAAAGAAAGATATTATCTTCTGTTCCATATATGTGAAAAAAAAAAACATGTTAAAACCATAAGGAAAATTTTTCTGCAAAAATAGTTATCCCATGCCCTCTGTTTCTTCAAACAAATTAAAAGAACCAAGCGTTTCTACTATCTATCACTAATGACTGCTTTATATTTTAGCTACATATAAAGCTCCAATTACAAACATGAATCAAGACTGATCACCAAAAGATACTTCACAACAATTAGTTATGAGGAAACCTAACAGCCAAATTGAAGATAATATCAGTGATTGACATTAATATAGATATTTCATCCAATTTTCCTTGTTACAAACTGGAAACGAATAAATCAAAGAAAAGTATTTAAGAGGGCGAAATCGAAAAGGAGAGTCTCTCAACAGACAGGAGGAAAACCACAAAAAGAACAAGAGCATGTCTATGAGCGTCAGAAGCTTGGGATCGGCAGAAGTTGACAAGTTTTGAAAACAAAAGTGCAACTGGTGTTTAATGTTTTTATAGTTTCACAGACTAACTGTCAAGACATATGCAGAATTCGCAAATTCAAGTATGTGCCTTATTTGAAGAAGTGTCAAATGGGTGGGCAAAATCAACCACAAAAAGCATCATCACCAAAAAGGGTAACTAATGTAATCCCACGTGCCAATGCATATAGTAAAGAATGAGTAAAAGAGGACATATCAATATAGTTACAGACAACGATCACGTAAAATACTTATTAGTAAACTGCTAGATTTGGTTGTACAAATACAAGCAATAACGGCGACATCAAACTGAAAATTCACAAAGATATGTTACAGCTACCTTAGCACGCCCTAAGTTTGCATGCATCCATATAAACACGTGCAGGCTTTACACAAATATTCACATGTTTCCACGGCCATACTCATGCTTTTGAAGGAAAGCAACTTAAATAAGAAGACAAAGCGTCTAGATCTATCTAATCTTGAGATTGCGAATTCTTTTTTTCTGTCTCTTTCTCGCAATGACGTACCTTTGGGCCATTACTGTCACTGTGTCTGAAAGACTCATTGTTCGACTCTGGCATGCTGAAACACATGAGGCAAGAAAGGAAGTCCTAAGCGCAGCTCTAGTGAAGTCATAAGCACCATTCGCGACAATCTTCTTAATCAATCCAGTGATTCCATGAAGCTCTTGATGTGTACTCAAAAACCAGATAGAGTCCAGTGTGATGCACAAGGCATCATTGAGGGTCTGTCTATCTGCCAAAAGAATTAAGCTTTCAGCAAAATCCCAATCATGGGAACTCACTGCACCCTGAAACAATCGACCTAGCTCAATCCTGTCTTGTCTACTGAGCCTTTTCTCGGGGCTGGCATTCTCCTTCTTCCCAGTGCCGGTCTCTATCCCAACCAGTTGCGATTTAAGCTTCTTGATACTACAACTATAAACATCAGATCTTCTTGATTCTTCACTTATAAAATGTGCTTCTCTTGAAAATACATCACTTCCCTCACCTTTTTCAGGAGTAAAACACTGATCCACGTTACTTGCATTTCCAATTTCATTTTCTTCTGTTTCCATTTCTGCAGAGAAAGATTCTTCAGCATTTATCTCATTCCCCATATGCATACCCGCATCATCTAAAAGTGCCATATCATTTTCCATTCTTCCTCACTCTTCAACCACACCACTTAATCAAACCAAAAGTATTATAATCAAGCAGCACTAGAACAAGGATAAATGGTTTCAAAAGCCATAACTGTAAGCACCTTTTGCTGTAAATACTGATAATTTTCTCCACCAAAACCTCAACTCCTATAAACAACTTCTTTATGACTAAATATAAGCCACACAACCTTCTCCAATCCAGATAACAGGCAAAACAGCAATGATGGGATATAAAGGAGAACAAGAGCAGCCGATAAGAACTCTTTATATCAAGGATGTTTTAGGTGCAGAACCAAAATTTGCATCTCGGCCTCGTTAAAGGTCATAGAAATAATCTGAAAAAAGCCACGAACAGCCGAAACGCAAACCCAATTGTCACCCAGAAACGAAACCCTAGAAAGCAGAAACCTTTTCGTCACCAATCAACCAAAAAGTATCCAGAGGCAAATCATAAAACACAAAAACCCATTTGCATCAAGACTCCGGTGTTGCAAGTGATGGACATATAACCATGTAGCTAATTCAGATAAATTAAAAAAAAACTAACTAAAATTAAGAAAAACACATATCTTTTAGAACCACCAAAACTGTGTGTCCAGTAAAGGGTGATGATAGAGGCGTTCGTAAAGCGAGAAAAGAAAAGGAAAGAGAAAGAGCAAAAGAAAGAAAGAATCTAGGGACAGAGCAGATACAGTAATCAGCAACAAAAAGAAAAAAGAAAAAAGAGAAGACAAAAGGAAGAGAGAGAAAGAGAGAGGGCAAACCTCAATTGTAATAAATTGAGAAGTATGGTAGAGAGAGAAACCTCTGCCTCTTCTATGCTGTTATCAGTTTATGTTTTGGGGCATACCATATGATCTTAATGGTTCTCTGTTTTTTTTCTTTTTTTTTTTCTTCTTTAGATGAGGTATTTATTGACGAACTCAGTGACTAATCCCCTCGCTGATTTATAGGCACTTCATAGGGTAGGACAGCTGGCCCAAAAATTTAAGGCTGCTCTATACCCAAAGCCAAGGATCGAACCTTTGACTTTTGGTTAAGGATGAATGAGTTCTCCTTTTCTATATGTAATCTAATGTAACTCAATAAAAAATAATCATATCTATGAATTAATTTACAGTTAAGCAAAAACTTCATTTTTTAGATAATTAAATTGCTCGGAAAAGAGGGTCATTAGTTATACATAACTTTTTTATATTTTTACTACCAAAAAATTATTTTTGTTATTCAAATTATAATCTTTAGATTAAAGAATAACCTTATCTGTTGCTCAAAGACTCACCATCAATTCCAATAAAAATGAAAGATGTTAAGATCTTATCTAATAAATGAATTATTATTTAAACTATTTATTAAAAATATGTTATTTAATCTGCATGCATGTGGATTTATCGAAAACAGTTTCTTTATTATGTAAGAGTAAGATTATGTATTATTAGACTTCTCCAGACTCTGCTTTATTGCAAGACTTCCAATTGAGTACGATGATGATGCTATAAAATAATAAAATTAAGAATTTATATAATAAATGATTTTTTATTTAAACAATTTATTGAAAATATGTTACATAAAGTAATAAAATTAAAAGTAGCAATTAATCAGTTTTTTAATAAAAGAAAATAGAGGAAGGGAGGAGACAGGAGAGAGAGAGGAGAAGAAGGCAACTTTACTCTTTTAACTGACTGAACTCAGAACTGATGGGCACATGAAAGTGAGAGTCGTCACTAAAAAATGAGAATAGTGAGGAAGTGGGGCTCATGCTAATCTCATGTATTGTTACAATCATTACATATACGCACCACCTCTGCTCTGTCCGTTTCTCCTCCTCTTGATTCCGTTTTATTAATTGTTTTGGTTGCAACACATGTCCATTCATTGGACACCTGTGTCCACCTAAAGACAGAACGATTGAAAGAGTGCATTAAATTAAAATTTCTGAATTTACGTAAGTGTACAATTAATTCTGTGTAACATTATGTACGGAATTGTCATTTTTAATCAAAAATACCTCTTGTCCTTTTTGTTCAACGGGTAGGAAATCATTTTCATGTGTGAGGTGACCGGTCGAATAAGGGGAGCTATTAATAGGTACTGCACATGGGCATGGCACTCTCAATAACTCGCGCTCACTTGTGCTCAAAGTTATGAAATTGTAACGGTATTAGTTAATATCGAGTACTATTTTAACTAATTTTTAAAATTATAAAATAATTTTTAAAATTTATAAAATAATCTTACACAAGACACAACTAATTTAATTCAGTATTCAAAATTTTGTATCACATTCCAACTCCAACCAAATAATTTTATACACAAACACAACCGAACCCAACCAATTCAGTATCCACATTCACTATCTAGATTCTAGAATCCTAGTTCCCAAATCACGCAATAACACAAAACACACCATCCAAGTCTCCAATACCGTGTATCATCCAGTAACACAAATCCATCACAATGATCTAACATTCTAATGATGATGATCCAATCCAAGTATCCAACATAACAAAAATTTTAATTAAGCATGAAATTTCCAAATTCAAAAAACCAACTTCAGGTCTTCGGGTTTTGTTACGGGTCAGAGTCTTGACTCGTCTCCGGTGGCTTCAGATGCATCTTCAATGGCTTCGATGTGGTGTAGCGGTGCTACGGTGCGGTGGCTTCAGGTGAAGAAGGTGGCGGCGTCTTCGGGTCTGCGTAGAGGAACGACGAAGCGTCTTCTTCAACCGATGCCAAGGGAGGACGAGCGAAGGAGACAAGGGCCAAAGCAGTGCGTCAATGGTTAGATGTGACGGCGACGGCGATGCAACGAGAACACAAAGGAGGAGGCGACACAGAGAGGAGCGTCTGCTGAAACAGTTGAGGGGTTGGAGATTTAGTGTTAAAAATTTGTGAAATTTGCAAATAGGTCCCTGAAGTTTTGGAAGTTTACGGTACCGGTCGGTACGAACAAAAGCCATCGATACCAACTAGTATTTTTGGCCGGTACCGATGGTTACTCATACTTTTCTATTTCTCGACTGGAACGGCATAGTATTCAAAAGCTTGCTTGTGCTATTCATTGGCTCTCTCCTCAAAGAAATCGTCTTAGTTTAATAAATAAAACAAGATGTTTAAGATTTAAAAAGTATAATTAATAATAGATTGTCATAAAATAGTTAAAAATTAAATAAAATTAAAGAATTTGAAATATAATTAAAAGATATTATCTTTAGTTATCGAAAAAATTGAAGTTTAATTGAAAAAGTAGATTATTGAATGAAAATTAATTATTCTATTTTAGTTTATAAGAACTTACTAATTTATAAAATTTAACCAATAAATTAGTCGATTTTTAACAACAAGAGTTATTAAAGTACATCAAATTAAAAAAATTAAAAATCGAACCAAAAAAAATTAAATAATTTAAGATTTTTGCGCTTAAATCGAATGAATATTTTAATCGTTGTTTATTTTAAATAGTTATGGTTTTTTTATGTAAAGACGCCATAAATTATTCATGCTTTTTAATGTGAAAATAATATAATTATACTTTTTTAAAAAACAAGAATTACAAAAAATTAAGATAAAAAACCTTATAGAAATTACCCTTGCTCCTTTAAAAAATCGGATTTGTGAACCTAAAAAGAGAGTTCCATCTTCTTCTTCTTCACGTAATCCGTGGAGCAAACGTTTTTTAGGTATTCAAATTTTGGAGTCAAATTATAATAAATAAAATATCAAGTGAAAAGTTTTATTTGCGTAATTGAAACTTGTATCTTATAATTAAAAAGTTGAATTGAGTGATCGATACATTTTTTAACTCAAATGTCTCACATTGCAATACTTTATAATTACCTTATAAGGATGGCAAATGTGGGCTAATCCGTCAGGCCTGACCGACTCAACTTGATTTTGCCTTAGGTTGACTGAGTTACAGTCAGGGCTATTTAGGTTTGACCTAGCCCATGACCGAACGAGAAGATACAAAATGATGTCATTTTTTAATTTTTTACAAACATAAATCAAACAGGTCCAACCAGCCTTCCCATGGCTTGTCGAGCTCGAGTGAGGGCCATGGGTCGGTTAGCCAATGATCAAGCAGAACCACAAGCAGGGCACCCTGGTTCGGCCCATTGTTATCTCTATTAGTAGACCCTAAATTTAATTGTCTTAAAAAAAGCATGACTAAAATAGTTTAAAGATTGTGTAAGGGCTAGGATGAGTAGGAATAGGGAATGACAATTGGATCTAGCCTCGATCCAACCTAGCTAGCTCTAAGTCAACGGACCAGGCTAAGTTGATTGGACCTTGGGCCTATTTTTTAAATAATTGGGCCACGAGTTATGCTTAGGCTTGAAATACTAACGCTCGGCCTAACTTGATTCGAAGCCTAATTTTTATATGAAAAAAGTCGTCGTTTTGACATTTTTAATTGAAAAAAATTTGGTCAGGTCGATTCCAACTTGAGCTCAAATTTGGGCTATCTCTAGCCTAGTCGGGTTCAAGCTCTAACTCGGGCTCGGACTTACTACCATCCCCTGGTAGGGGTAAGTTTTAGCCCAATTATAAACACTAATTCTTGGGCTACTTGTATACTGAACATTTCTTCTTCTTTCGGCGGACAAATCAATGCTTTAAAAACTATGGATCATAACTCGATTAAATTCCTAATATATTACATTTTAGAAATATATTCCTCTGAATTTTTAATTGTCTTAGAGTAATTATCATAACAATCAAAATTACCAAATAATTAGGATTTGATATAAGCTGATCACTTTTTAGATCTCTCACTTTCTTCAACATACGACATTCTTATTCTGTTACTTTAGCTTAATTTGGACACGTATATGAGAGTTGGTCGAGATTCAGAAGCATAAAACAGTTTTATTGAGTGAGCGAATCTCTTTTTCTCTCTTTAAGAATTGGAAAATGATATCAGCACCAACATTATCTTTGGCGCCAAGGCTACTTGTCACAAAGATCATAATCGAGAATCTACTAAAGAATATTATACGTCTACACATACAACTTTCATAATGGATGACGATATTCGTAATAGGTATGGACGTCTAGGGGTGAGCATAATTCGGGTCGGCCCGATTATCCGGCCCGGCCCGAATTAATTCGAGTAGGAAATTTTTAAATTTCGGGTAATTCAGGTTTTATCCGAATTATTTTCGAGCCGGGGTCGGGTAACTCCAAAAAATTTCGGGCCGGCCCAATTACCCGAATTACGTTATAAAATTTCGGGTAATTCG
>JANKYE010000007.1:6692439-6703371 GCA_032467995.1 Erythroxylum dillonii | reverse complement strand
GCATATTGTTTAATATACTTTAAATAATATTTGTATGCATAAATATTTTTATTACAAAATAAAATATAGTTAAAACTAAAAGTTATTTTTATTTTTATATTGCTAAATAGTATACTGTATGAAGTTTTTTTTTAAAAGCTCTTTTTTAATGACAGCTAAACAGTCAACTGGTTTCTTAGAAAAGTTCTTATCAAAAAAATCACAGAAAAAAACTCTACCGATATAAGCCCAAACAAACAGAGGCTAAAACAACAAAATAAGGAGAAGGTTTTAATTTATTTTCAAAATTTGAGAAAAAGTGAATCATAATAAAATAAATAAATAAATATATGGTTAATCTAATTTTCCTAAGTTTAAGTGTTTTCGTTAAATTACAATTAGAGGTGCTTTCGTGTGACCCACTCCCGTGGTGTCAACTTGTTCTTCTAGAAGACTTTGCCTTTGGTCTTTTAGCTTTTGGCTTTGGGTGGTTGCTGCATATCATTACTCCATCCAATTATGAAAAGCCATAAACATCACTATTAACCATAAAAAATAAATATCTAATTTATTATATAAGTGTAGCTTCTAGAAGAACCCTTTTGATCACGGCTTTTGTTTGTCCTTGGTTAGCCTGTATTTGTCTAGCACGCCAAACACGCCCTTTTAAATTTTTCATGTGTTAATTGTTACACATCACTTTTGATAGGATTAATTTTTTAATTTGATTTATTGTAAAAAATTTATTATCAATTTATCATTTAGACGGTTAATTTTTATAAATTAATCAGATTTAACTTATAAAAATTTGATAGATGACGGTGACGGATGGACGAATAAAAACTAAAATGTCTCACAGTTTCTTCTAGAAGGGCATTTGTCCTAGCCCAAGCCCAAGTCCCCAGTCCCCATCCTCAGTCCTTATCACCACTAATGGAAGCAATTTGTGCTTCTTTTTGCCATTCTTATCTGTATGTCCTAAACGATTTTTCGCATGGACTTGACTCTTATAGTCTTTAAGTTTACTTACCTTACCATTGTCCCAACTTACTTTCGTGTACTTAAAACGTCTATTTAAGGTATACTCAACAAATTAGTATACTAACTAGCGTAAGTGAATTAAAAGTAGACATGTCTAAATTCTTACCTTATTTGAATTGAGTCCAAAATTTTATATCTTTTGTTCAATTTTACTCTATCTTATGAAATCTCAATTATTTATTTTACGAACTCCAGGTGAATTCATATAAAATCTATATATCTCCTTTAGTTTTGAAATGGTGTCAAAGCAATGTCATCCTTGAAATGAAACAGACAGCGACTTCTAGTTCACTGTTTGGCTCATGTACCGACTGGCACCATATAGTCGGCCTCTGTTCTTTCACTTTAAATACCCTTTTCTTCTTCTGAACCCTCGCAAGTCAAGTCATCCAAAGAGTAGGCATATCCCTCTGTTATGAACCCTCCATGCTCAAACCTCAACATATTCAACAGCCTTACTTAAACTATGAATACTACTACTCTGCAACAATCAGACCTCCCGCTCCGAGGATGATTGATAACTGTAGTGGTTGAGTAACCATTTCTGGGTTCTGCCCCTACCTCCTTGTCAGACCTGCCTTTTTGTTAAAGCTTGCAACTTTATACAATTTTCTCTAATTTTCCGTTCCTCTGTTTCACCTGTAGTTCAGTTTAGGCTTCTCCAATGGTGTTCCAATAGAAACAAGGAAACAATCGTTGAAAACTCGCGTGTTCGACTCTCTACTTCTGGGTTTCTATCCCTTCACCCTCCTTGTCGACTCCAACTTTGTCTGAAAGATTGCAACTGCACACAAATTTCTCTCATTGTTCGCCCTATCGGTTTCATCTTCAGTTCTGTCTAGGACTCTTCAATAGCTTTTTAACAGAAACAAGAAAAGAATCATTGAAAAGTAAACTGATTTGGTAACTACTTCTGGGGTTTATGCTTCCCCCCTTTCCCAATCCATCTTCGTCTCAAAGCTTGCAACTTTATACGATTTTCTCTCCTCTGTTTCATCACAGCTCAATTTAGGCATCTTCAATGGAATTCCAACAGAAACAAGAAGAGCAGCAGCTAATTCCAGGCTTGCCTAATGACATAGCACTCGACTGTCTAATTAGAGTACCGTATCAATTCCATTCCTGTATGAAATCTGTGTGTCACACATGGCAAAGTTTAATTTTACACCCTTTATTCTATCAAGAACGAAGAAAATCAGCCACTTCAGAGCAGATTCTTTGCCTTGTCCAGCCTCTCCCGGCGGTGGACTCAACAGAACCATCCAATGGTGGCTTCGCCACGACCGAGAAAGGAGAGGGAGAAGGACGGAAACAACAAAGACCGCAGCAGAACATCAACGGAACTCCACAGTATGCTCTTAGCATCTACAACGCAACACATAACCTTTGGCAAAGGACCAGACCTGAAGATGGTATTCCGATATTTTGTCAGTGTTTAACATTTCAATCCTCTGGCAAAATTCTCTTATTAGGCGGTTGGGATCCGACAACCTTGGAACCAGTGCGTGACGTGTACATCCTAGACATGATCGGAGAAACCGCCGGCAAATGGAAACGCGGCGCGCCGATGAAGGCGGCGCGTTCTTTCTTTGCATGTGCAGTAGTGGGGGAGTCCACCGTGTATGTCGCCGGAGGGCACGACGGTCGAAAGAATGCATTGAAGTCGGCAGAGATGTACAACGTTGATAGAGACGAGTGGACAACGTTGCCTGATATGATTGAGGAGAGAGACGAGAGTCAAGGATTGGCTTGGGAAGGTGATTCAAGGTTCTGGGTTGTGAGTGGTTATGGAAGTGAAAGTCAAGGGCAGTTTAGGTCTGATGCTGAGTGTTACGATCCTGTTACTGGGATGTGGTCACGGGTTGATGAGGTTTGGCCTTTTGGGAGTACTAGTCCAAGAGGAGCCAACGTTCCAGTGTGCTTTAGCAACAATGTGAAGACAAGAGAAAATGAATGGTGGTGGGTTTTAGGTGGTGAACAACTTCGGCACTCAAGAGAAGGAATTGAAAAGGGTACTGATCAGAAGCTGAGAGTGAGTTCAGTGGTTGCAGTTCCGGATTGGATTAGCGGGACAACTTTGTGTGCCACTGTTCTTGGATGTTCCAAGGATAAGAGTAATCATAGTGTGTTTGTGATGGGTGGTGCAGCTTGTGGGGAGTGTGATGGAGGGGCGTTCATCGTGGATGTAGATGATAAGAGAGGGAGTTCTAAGTGGAATCATGTCCACACTCCTTCAGGATTTTCTAAGTTTCCATACTCAACTTCTTATCTCAGCGTCTGATAAGGTAAAGAAAGATATAAGAGTGATAGCTAGAAAGAGTGAAGCAGGGCTTTGGTTTGGTGACATGAGATTAGTTACACGTGTAATGTTACCTAAAAGTCTAAATTTGCAATTCTGCATGGTCGTTTTGGAACTAATGAGAAGGCTTCCTGAAATTTAGCTAGTGCGACAGAAAGGGTTGGGTGAGAGCTAAAAGACATTAATCTTATATCCCAAGTTGGAAAACAGATGTCCAAAGTGTCTAAAATTTGTGGAAGTCATTAGAGAAAATGAGAATGTGGGAATGATTTGTTACCGTCAACTCTTAAAATCACTATCATGGAATGTGCCTACTTCCTTCGTCTTACAAGATGAACCTGATAATGTTAAAGGGGATGAATGAATCTGACAGAACAAATTATCATTGTAATCTCGTGTTTCAATCTACATTCGAACTGGGCACTTTGTGTCTATACTCAGAAGTATAAGACGTTTTACCAGTCCAGGCTTACGATGAACATGATTAACAAGGAAAGATGCCTGTATACTTTGGCTGCACCGACATATTTATAATTCTCAAAGACGCCCAGACATCACACGTTATCGAATTCTGTTTGTCTTTAGTTTGAAGTCAGCAGGTAACCTGGTATACCGAGATGGAAACAATTCACCCAAGAGGTTTTCCATAAATGGCAATCAAGCAAGTATTGAGAAAGATGAAGATATCTAAAAGAAGAAAGGAGGCAAAGGAACAAGGATAAAAATGGTATTGCAGCTGAACGGAACTCCTGACATTTATTTTACAACATCAAATATGAGGCAAAGAAAATTTTGTGAAAGAATCATCGACTCCTTAACGTACTTCCTACATGTCGAATTCATTAACTTATGAACAAATGAAGGGTAGACTAAGTCCGCGGATGCTAGAGTGTAAGATTGGTACTCCATCCACCCCAATAACACAATCCCTACGGAACTTCCAATTTCCAATCAAAGCAGTTGCCAGTCATCCTCATTTGTATTCCCCTCTGCGTCACTAACTGCTACGACACCATGAAGATCAATATCAGGAACCTCACTACCATCATTTATCATGTCCTCATAGTTGACCTGTTTTCTCAGTGTATGTGAATGAGCTACAGTAAATAAGGGTGCACCATCTGAATCATTTGCCAGCTTGGTTGCCAGTGAACAAAATTCATCAAAATCACCTGTCCAGCAGTGCACGGTGATATACACCGGTCAATGAGTTGCATTAAGATAAAATAACCAGAAAATTCATAAATAATGTCCATGATATGTGGCAAACCTTTGTCTCGACAATAAAATCCGATTGCCAAGGATGGATCAATCGAGTCCAGCGGAATGTATCGGATTAAGCTGGTTAAATTATTTAAAGAAAAAGGAATAAGCCAAGCACAGGAGAATTTCCACTTTCATAAGTTAATGCATAAGCAATCACAGGTTAACATTAAGCTTACTTGCAGTGATATGAGGAAGTATCAGCCTCAACATCTTGTCTACTAACATTGACTGCCTGGGAAGCAAATAACAATATAAGTTCGATCAAAATATCAGATTCACTGTGGCAATTTCAACAAATTTCCAGCTAGTAGCTGTGTCAAATTCTCAACTGAACATTCAATATCGTTTAAATACGTTGCTGTTCTAACTGTGAGTTTACAATCAGGAATGACTCAGTGCCACCTCTCAGTCTTATTTTGTTTTATGGTCATCATATTGCATCTCTCTCTCTCTCTCTAGACTGCATGGACACATTAAACCTCGGCTTGAGATTGTAATCAGTATTCATAAGTAAAAGTAAAGCAAAAATCTTGAAATAAAATTTGCAACCTCAACTGCATTACAGCATTCATCCAGCTTCTTGCTAAAAGAAAATATTTTCCAACCTGTGGGTTAAGGGGTTTTTGAGAAATTTCTGAAGTTATAGGCAGTGCTTAATTTCAATGCAATTTAGAGTTTCATCTTTTTGTCAGTAGATATTCTAATATAGATCCCAAGAATGGCCTCCATTATTGCACTCCTTGGGCCAAACTCTCAGTACAAATGGCTTGGTTTAACAGAATGATCTTCCAAATCAAAAGGTGGGTTCAGTAACTTCAGCAAATAGCGCAGCATATTACTACAAACTAACCTCATGAAGTACTTTTAGTAAATTCATGGTGAAAATGAAATTAATGTTGGCAATTTGTTGATCAATTTGCAATTATTATAGGCATGAAACATATATAAAAGATTAATTAATCTCAAAGACTTTCATAGCATAAATGCTTTACCGGTTGAACTTCATGTGGATCAAGATAAAAAGCATTATCATCTTGTACACCAACGATGTAAGTTGAGGCACCTGTTTTCCCACCTAAAATGCCAAGGCTTTGAGGAAAAGTGAATGTTGCCTGCAGAGATGGAATATACCTAGTAGAAATTGAGAAATTAATTGCGTTACTTGTTTATTAACCCGCATATCAAGAAGGTGCTAGTTGTAATTGTACAAAAAATTAAGAGGGTTCACTTGGTTTCTGAAATTTGTGCAACTGGAAATACTGCAAGTTCCTATTCACTCACTGAACATTGCACAAAGATTATAGTATATTATCCAGAAGGAAGGAATTATATAATGTTATTTTTGGCACTATGCTGGAATAAAATTACTCAATTGTGCATTATTTTCAAAGAAACTCTTTTCTGCTTTTATCTCCATCTATCTTCTGTTCCCAATTCAATTTTACCATAAAAATGGAGGAAGGATCGTATCATAACATGCAAAATTGGTGGTAAAGTTAAAAAATGCATTTTAATTAATTCAAGTTGCAAGCAAACAAGTACATCAATTACCCAACTCCATGCAATAGTGAATTCAGATTGAAGAATACAATGCAAAGCTTGATTGCTGACCTGGAGTTAAGTTTTTCAAGTCCAAGAACCAAAGGAACCAAGAGAAGGATTGGAGTCCAATCTGCTTGACCTTTGGAAAACTCCCGACAGTGTCTAGAGGCATCTTCAATGCATAATACAGGAGCTCCACCTCGCTCCCCATCTTCATCTCCAGAAACAACATAAACAGCCATTGGAAGCTGGGAGCCAGTGTCCATTTCCTCTTTCTTAGATGAGGCTAAGGATTCCCAGGAGCGGCACATGGCATATGGACCTACCCATGATCCAGCAGCAAGGCCATACAAGCTTCCAGCTTGAAGGAGATTGTGGATAGAGAAGGAAGATGCCTCAGAATCACCAAAAAGGTGTAAGATCTCAACATATTCTTCATCCCATGGCTGCATAGTCAATGAAAGAAGTGACATAATTCATGACTGCTAACAATTTACGTTGTATTAAATTTTCATGGTTGGACCAATAAATAATGAAGTTAAATGAAAAAGAACCATGTGCACTGGATACAAGAATAATGACAAAATTCATGACTGCAAGCAAATTGAGTTAGTTGTCTCACCTTCTGCAAAGGTTTTCTCCAAGATCTCCCCAATCGATGAAATAGCAATGCCTGCAAAATTAGGAACAAAATACTATCAATGTCTAGTGGAACATGCCAATCGAAACATTGTCAAGAGGGCAATGCCAAAATCAATTAATGTTACAAAGAATGAAACAATTCATGCATCAAGACCAAGAAGTGTCAGTAGAATGAGAAAGCAAAGAGAAACAACTGACAGCAATTCTGATGTTAAATCTCTGTCATCAATCAAGGTTGTCTCAGATGGAATATGAAGAAAAATAACTACTAAAGCATCAATCTCATGTTTAAAACTTCTAACATGTAAATCAATAAAAAAAAAACTGGCTTCCATATTCCAAATCCATTTTGTTTTAATGCCTTGATTGGATCAAATGTCAAATGAGACGATGAAAGAGCAATGGACCTGAGCAACAAGCATCTGACTGCTCCGAAGCATGCAACCCCAGTTTACATCACTCATGTATTTTGGATCTCCAATAGCATCAAAACCTGTATAAATGAATATGATGTACCATATTCGTTCAATAACTAAAGCCATATTTTATATATGTTAGACTACTTAGCAAAAACAGACCTTTTCGATATGTCATCAGAATCCGTGAGGAAAAATCACGTGTGAATGCAGATACTGCACTACTAGTCCCTGCATCCCCAGAGCACTCCTCTTGTGAAAGTTTATAGCACAAACCTAGAAGCCAAATGTCACTAACCGTGTTTGGTATCCCAGTTTTGCTAGGCCCCAAAACACGCTCGTGGATTCTCCTCATTGCCCCACCTGCAACAATTTTCTTCACAGCAGATGTCCAACCATTGTTTCTAGTAGAAAATGACTTTTTCTCACAGGTTGATGAGTCACGGTGTAGTTCAAAGACAGAGAAAGCGGATGCAAAGATGCTGGACCATGACAAAGACTTCAAAGACTTTCTTTCACTAGATCCTGAATCTGAACAATCAGATGTTAACAAGTGACTTGCAGTATCAATTTTAGAATTTGGAGAGCATTTTGAAGCAGCTGCGTCGTCAGAAAATCCCTTCATTACCTATCATATAGGAGCATAGATTGATGGAATTGGCTCATAGAGACAACCACATTTGAATCATTTTCTGCCAAATAGCATGTGAGAAAGAAAATCTCAGCATTCAGCTAAAACCATGATATCAAGTAAGAAAGACAGACAAAAAGACAGAAATAAGCCCAAGAATGAAAGAAAAACTATCCTACTGAACCTAAACACATTTAACTTTTCCTGTGAATAGCGAAAGAAAATTGAAAATTCCCAGAGTCTATTCCAGCTTGAGAAAACCAGTAACCCATATTTTTATAAACAAAGGCCATAAACACGCTCCTATGAGATCACAAAAATCTGCAGATTTAGAATCTTGGTTCTACCAAATTCTAACTAGGGACTTTCCGAGAGTTTGTTGCATCCGCAATATTGTTGCTTGATACAAATACTAAGACAACATAACAGCAAGGAAAGTTTTCTTAAATTCACAAGAACTGTAACAATAAGTAATCAAAGTAATAAACACAAAATCAAACAACACGGACAAAATCGTAAGGCGAAAGAGCTACAAACTTCGAGCAAAAAAAAGGTTAAAATAAGGCAAACACAACAACCAGTCAAGCAATTGTGTGATTCCCGAGAAAAATTAGAGAGACCCAAAAGGAAAAGAACCGAAAAGATTAGCAGATGGATACAAATTATGGAATTAGAGCAGGAAAAGCGCATCTGGGTCTGAAGAATTATGATCCAAAGCTCTAATAACAGCACTAAACATTCAAAAGCATGAATATCAAGATCGAACAGAGGAAAGAAATAGAGGTTGGAGTAGAGAGAAGAAGAGGATATTTTACCTGAATGATTTTAAGGATCAAAGAGGCTTTGGTTTCGTGTTTGTCGTTATACGCAATAAGATTACAGAGTGGAGGAGACAGACACGCACAAACTCTGAAAAACAAAAACTTAAGCCACCGGCACAAGCAAAGTCCCTCAACTCTGTCCAAGTCCAACACATTCGATTTACAAAGATATTCAAGTACGACACACTCAGTTGTATTTGAGTATTTACTATTTACATGCGTTTTAATTTGGTAAAAAAAAGATGAAAACTTGGTAAAAATTGAAGGAGGTCATCAGGTATGATAGGACCATACTAAACCTTGCTTAGTATTTTACCCTCAATAAAAATCTTTGACAAATTAAAATATGGGTAGAAGATTTTACATTAAAAAAAAAGTCATTTTCTTTTTATAAAGAGGTCATTTTTTTCGTAGAACTTTTGAACATTTTCTTTCTTCTTTTTTGTTTCGTATATCATGTAATTACCTTGACTACCTTTTTCAGTAGTATTTAATTTATTTTTTTAATTGCATGTTTGCTTTATTTACTTACTTGTTTTCTTTTTTGTCCATTTTTTACTTAATTTAATGTTTATTTTAATTTTGATTTATTTATTTATTTTAATATCTATTTTTTACTTTTACTTTTAGTTATTTTTATTTATTTATACAATGATTTATTTATGTATTTTATTCATTTTTTCCTTTTAAAATTGTTTCAGTACTTTTTCTTTCTCTACTTTAGTCTATCACAAATAGCCTCTTTAATAGCTAAAAGTAAGACAGCATATTACTGAACTTTCTCATACTTTACGTCTTAACAAAATTTCTACTGTAACGTTATTGTTGTCGTCGTAGAACAAAAATGCTCGCAGGGAAGAAGAAGGAAAAAGCATTTCCTAGTCAGGCAACAAACTGAAGTTTGCAATGTTTTGAATTGCTGAATTATTGGAATAAGAAATATATCTAAAGACAATAAAGTTGGTCATAATTAAAGAAATATCTTGTAAGAGTAGCTCATGCATCAGGTCAGCAGGATTACCACCATCGAGGGCTTGAATTGTTGTAAGACTATCAAATTCAACGATCGGTGCATTTGAATTCAACATTTAGCCATTTGAAGAGCAAAGAAAATAGCCATAGCTTCATTGCAAGGTATAGAGCAAAAGACCATTTGAGTTCTATACTTGATATCTCTTAAAATGCAATTTAAATAACGGACATAAAAACCCAACCCCACTAGACCATTTTGGTGAGTTGAAGCATCTGTATTAATTTTCAAGAAATCAGGTAGAGGAGGTTGTCAAGATTGGACCGTGAAATGGTGCTAATCTTGATCTTGTTGCCGGAATTCCTTATGAAAGCGATAAGTTGAGTTAGTAACATCCTTACACCTGAAATCATTTTAATCAAAGGCATTGCTTCAAGCATACCAGATACATCACAAACATGTGACAATGTTATAGATAAAGGAAGAGGAATTGTAAGCAGTGAAGGTAGTCCACTACTCCTGGAAAGACAAAATTTGAAAAGCATGCTAATAGGGAGTTGCATACAAGTTCCAAAAGGCATTACCTTAGAGCAATTGAAGAAGAGTGATAGGGACTCAAGACACTTAAAAGAGAGTAAAGAAAGAAACGTAAAGAGGATATAAGAGTTAGAAGAAGATTGTCGGAAAGTAATTTCATTCATATCCCATCCAAATCACCATTCAGCTATATATAAGCCAATAGTACGAATGAGTAAACATAACTAGAAAAATAACAACACTAAGTCACTAACAGGACATAACAAAACAAGAATATAGCCACAACAACACAAGTATAGGAGCATGTAGATATGAGGAGTATCAAACGTGAGCTCCCCATTATTCCAACACCCTTGACTTGGTCTTCCTTCAAGAGCGCACCACTTGAGTCCATTATCAATCCTTCCTCCTCACAATATCCTTGTCCTCAAGGATGAATTCAAGATAAGTCCTTGGAAAACGTCACTTGTTTTCCCACGTTGCATCCTCGTGTAAAGTTCCGTCCCATTTTACGAAAATCTCTATCTTGGGTCGATAATTACGCTTGTGAATGATGCAACTATCCAAAATAGACTCTGGTGAGGAAGAATTGTGGAGTCATCAGAGACAGGTGGAAGATTTGGTGAGACTAATGGTACAAGTCTAACTTGCTTCTTTAGGAGACTCACATGGAACGCGTCATATATCAATAAACTGAAAGAAAATTCTATTACGAAATTCTAGATTAATTGTATAATTAATCAACACAAAATCATTAACCCTAGAATTGTAACATACTGTATTCAATA
>JANKYE010000007.1:6595741-6611686 GCA_032467995.1 Erythroxylum dillonii | reverse complement strand
TTTGTAACCATAAGGTTGCATATCCAAGTCATGAAAATAGTTTATTTATAAAAAATATAAAGTCTTGTACAATCGGTACATTGACTTTTAATCAATATTTAGCCTAAGTTGTATTACTTATATTAATGGAATCGTGGCACCAAGTCTTTATATTAGGCCATAGTTTTAGTGTCAAACCTAATTCTTAATTTATAAGTATTGCATGCCATATGTTGTGTGAAAGCCTTTCTTTTATTCATAAATTAAAAAAAAATAGAGAACTAGTCGACCATCATTTCTAGCCTACCCAACTATAAGTAAAATGTTAATCAAATTAGCCCACAATTCACCCTTTTCTTGCATCCTAATACTATCATAGGAATGATTCTACCTTGTTAAGAGTCATTCACCTTACCTCCTACCTAAACAATGTAGAAATTGGATCTGGCTATGTTAGATGAGATACAACACGATTAGGGGAGTCTTTAAGATTTCATGCAGCATATTTTCTGTTTTTTGTAATGACATAAGCAAAAACACGAGGCTAGTTAAATTCATACATGATTTCACATGGAGTTAACAAAATTACTTAATTAATTTTTTAATAATACAAAGATTGAAGTAAAAATATTTAAAATAAGAAAATTATGTTTCCTAGGTTCAGGACTTCAAGTAGCTCTCTAATAATGTTTGGTTGTGTTAGGCTAATTTCTTGAAATCCTTTAAAAAGCTTAGGTTCTAGAGATTCTTGAATCATTATACGAGTAAAGTTGTGAATATTGTACTAAATTTTGTATAATTTTAGTCATGATATAATATAATTAATATATAATAGTAGTAATATTGAATATTGTTTTAAATAACTTGAAAAATTATAACAAAAACTCAGTGAAATTTCCACTGATACACGAGGCTGAGGAAGTTCGGTAGTACGCAATCTTATTCTTAACTGATAGAGAGGTTGTTTCCAATAGATTTTCCACTGATACACGAGGCTGAGGAAGTTCGGTAGTACACAATCTTATTCTTAACTAATAGAGAGGTTGTTTCCAATAGATTTGCATATATATATATATACAGTTCTCTTCTTTCATGTTTTTGTATTTATTTACTTATTTTTATTTTTACCTTGCTCTATATTTATTGTATTATTTATTTTATTACTTGTTTACATTTTTATTTATACTTATTATCATCATCATCATCATCATCATCTTTTGTCTTTAATAATTATTACTATATTATTTTAATATATATATGTTGGACATTGAAGTAAAAAAAATTAAAATATTATTCTAATGTGACTAACTTTCTGTTAAAGATTGATATTTAGGTATTATATGACATCTCCTAATATAATTTTTAAGTTATAAATAAATGATCATATTTTGAATATAACGACGACGACAACAATAACAATAACAATACTCAGTGTGAATCCCTCAGAAATGTGGAATATGTAAAGGTCCAGCAGTACGCAACCTTACCCCTACTAGACAGAAGGGGTTATTTTCGATAGACTCACATATAACTCAAAATATAAATGAATACATCTGTATAAAATAATTAAAAAGCAAAATTTGCTACATAATACAGTACATATAAAATATAGTAAATATTAAATACACAAATTAGGAAAAAGACAAATACACTCAAATCAAACCAGTCATTATAAGACAGTAATTAGACTAAGTAAGACATCGTTTAGCCTAAATAACTAGGAGGGAAGTCCTATGTAAAAAATATTACAAAAGCTAACTATAAAATGAAACTTGAAGAAATTTTTTTAAAAGACTTAAGAGGACAAGAGAGGCCTCTCCAAGTGAGATCTTTTATCTATATCTTAGTACGCCATAATTTTCTATTGCAGGTCATGTCTTCGGTAAATTCAAGCAAAGTCATATCATTTTTTATTACTTTTCCCTAGTTTTTCTTAGGCCATCTTTTTTCTTCTTACAGTCTCTAATTACTATTTTCCAGCATCTTCTCGTTGGAGCATCAGGGTATCTCCTTTTAACATGTTTGAACCACCGAAGCCTCATTTCTCTTAACTTTTCATTAATATTGGCTACTTTTAATTTGTCTCTTACTAATAAATTCTTGACCTTATATCTTCAAGTAAGATTATACATCCAATGGAACATCCTCATCTACGCCACCATTAGCTTATGACTATATGGTTATTTGACCGACCAACACTCCATCTCATATAACATGATCGACATAATCGCTAAACGATAAAATTTATCTTTGAACTTGACTAATATCTTTTTATCACATAAAACTCCTGATGCACTTCTCCACTTAAATCACCTGATTTGACACAATGGACTATATTTTCATCGATCCCTCAATTGCTTTTGATAATAGACCTTAGGTACTTAAAACACTCTTTTCGTGTTATAAATTTTGAACCAACCCTTACCTTCACATCGTAAGTTACCATATGACCTGAAAAGTTACACTTTAACTACTCAATCTTAATCCTACTCAATTTAAAACCCTTTGACTTTAATGTCTCTCCAAAGTTCTAACATTGACGCCTCTTATGTGCCATTAACTAAGACAATATTGTCAACAAACAATATACATCAAGACACATCCCTTAAAATATTTTTGGTGAGCTTATTCATCATTATTGTAAACAAAAAGGGGCTCAATGAGGAGCCTTAGTGTAATATCAATATATAAATTTTCTATATCTCTTCCTATCATCCTTACTCTAGTCTTTGCCCCTTCGTACATATCCCTAATAATCCTTATATAAGTCAAAGGAACTCCCTTATCCTCTAAATACCTCCACATGATTTCTTTAGGTACCCAATTATATGTTTTCTCTAAATCAATAGAAAAACAAGTGTAGAATACTCTGCCTTTCCTTGTAATATTTCATTAATCTTCTTATGAGATATAAAACTTCTGTCATGGACCTTCCAGACATAAAGCCAAATTGGTTCTTCGAGAAAAGAGTGTCCTTCTCACTCTCTTTTCAATTACCTTCTCCCACAACTTTATAGTGTGACTATGTAGTTTAATGACTCTATAGTTGTTACAATTTTAGATGTCCTCTTTGTTCATGTATAGAGGAATTAACAAACCAAGTCTCCACTCATTCAATATTTTGGCGTACTTAGGGATTACATTAAAAAGCTTGATTAGTCAAACAAAACCCTCATCGCCTAGGCTCTTCCATACCTCTATAGGTGTGCCATCAAGCCTTACTATCCTTTCGCTCTTCATCTCCCTCAAAACTCTTTTAATTTCTTCCTTTATAATTTTCTTGCAACGAGTCAAAGTTACATACCCTCTCTAATGTACTAAAATCACCTAAAGAGATGTCCTATATACTTTTATTAAAAAGGCTATAAAATTATCTTTGTCATCTTCTCTTGAAAATATCCTTTTCTCTATCTTTAGTTTCCAATCTTTAGTATAATTTTTTGTAAGCTCTGCTTTTAGCTACTGAGATTGTCATTTTCACCTCTCTTTTTTTCCTGTATTGTATATTATTCTATTAGCTACTCTCTCTCCCTCTGTGGGACTATTCAATAGAACTTTAAAGGCATCCTTCTTGTTCTTAATCTTTTCTTGTATATCTTCATTCGACCACAAGGACTCCATCTTATTACCCGTAAACCCTTAGAAAACCCTCAAGAGCTCTTTAGTTGTATTCCTTAAAAGAGTTGCTACTCTATCCCATATTTGGTTAACATCTCCTTCCAATTTCCATTCATCTCCATAACTTACTCTATCCCTAAGTTATTTCATTGTGACTCCTTTCAAACTTTACTATTTGACTCGTGTACACCTCCTAGAATTTCTCTTCTTCCTCCACTCATTAATTGTTATATCCAAAACTAGTAGTATACGCTAAGTTGACAAGCAAGCATTTAGGATCATCTTACAATCCTTAAACTTAAGTCGATCACTTCACCTTACGAGGAAGTAGTCAATTTGAGTTTTCGTGATTTTGCTCTTATAAGTCAGCAAGTACTCCTCGTTTTTTTTTATAAAAAGAATCAGTTTTCATTAACTTAAACGCTACCGCAAGATCTAACAAAACAATCCCCCTATCATTTCTATCCTGTACCCGAAACCTCCATGAGACCATAAATAGCCGTCCAAGGTTTATATGACCATTAAAATCCTCCCGGAATAACTTTCTCTTCAGGGGAGATCTACTAAATTACCTCATGTAGCCCTTCCCAAAATTTTCGTTTAAGTTGTTCATCCAATCCTACTTCAGCTGTTGTGAGAAAAGCTTCTGATACTTGCCAAAAAGATATAAACTTGCTAAACCCAAAATCTAAGTAAAAGATGAAGATACACTAAATAAATTGAAGAGATAAAGGGAGAAAGAACTTAAACTCAACCATCTCTTTCTTTATCCTCTTTTTCAACATAGCAAAAAATTAAAATTTGACTACTTTGAGACTTTGACTAAGTGAAAGATCAAAGAAAGATATGTTTTTTCAATTTTTTTGAAAATGGTTGTTTTTTCTGAAAAATGATATATTTATAAATTAACACAATGATGGTGAGAGGCGGACCAATAAGTGAAAATTTCAAATATCAGTCTTCACCTTTTTCAAAAAATTGAAATATTTATAAAAGAACACGATGATGGTGAGAGGCGGACCAGTCAGTAAAATTTACAAATATTAGTCTTCACCTTTTTCAAAAATATGAAATATTTATAAAAAAACACGATGATGGTGAGAGCCAGACCAGTCAGTGAAATTTTCAAATATCAATCTCCACATACTCTAATAGTCGCATTAATAAAATGTTAATAAGTTTAAAAATATTCATTTTTTAAAATTTTGAATATTTAATTAAAAATTAAAAAGGCATCAAAATAAAAAGATAAAAATTTAACCATTTTTAATCCGTTAAAAAAGAGTCTTATTCATATTATGGTAGAATAGTAAACGGTTGTACCTAGCGGTTGTTTAATAAAACAGCAAAGAGATCAACCTTCATTATCCATTGTTTAAGCTATTCACCTGAGAACCAGTCATAACCTAATAGTAGGTATCCCATTTATACTACTTAATTAGGCAAAATCCATTATGAAACGTTTCATACAAACAGTTTAATCTTACTTGATTCAACAAAGTTATTAGTAGGCAAGAATGTTGACTCGTTATCATAACCATTTCTGCCACCTAACTCTTTCAATAATTTGCTTTACACTTTAAAAATACATAACCCCTGTTTACAGGTCAGGTCTTTTTACAAATGAAATGGCTAGGTATGAAACGGTAGATGACAAAATCTAGCAGAAGTCGACGTAACAGCTGAGCTTGAGCCGAAAGTAGGTGAAGGGCATAGATGATTTTGTACCAAGGATGTGTAAGTGTGGTAGGTGAAGAGGAAGACGACAGAGAGCATAATCCAACTCAAATTATCATATGGATATACCTTTGTACATAAATTATATATTTTTTTCCACGATATATTCTAAAAAGGTCTTAATTATAAAAAGACACTTTTATGCTATTCACGTTTAGATAAATTTTCGTTTAAATTAAGTAGGTCACTTGTGAGATGCAAAACTCTAACCTTAAATTTTAAACGGCTACATATATGAGAACGGTTTAAACCTACGTTAACTTATGCACATCTGGAGTTATCATTTTTATTTTATTTACATATATTGGTCAACTTAGGGCTCTTTCAAACTTCATTACCAAACAAGGGACCCCACATTACCCTCCGCCACTACTCGTCTCACCAACCCAAAACCTTGCCCACAGCCCACTCCATATTTTTTGTTCGTTCTTCTCACCCAACCCTTAGCCATCTTTTCAATCAAAAAGCAAACTATCAGCGACAAAAATATTATTTAAAAATTAGTAATAAAGCTAATATTTATGTATTTTAAAAACATTTTAAACGTGTTTTGAAGAATTAATGTTAACATTATATTGTAATTTTTGGTATATTAGTTAAGTAGATAATTTTTACATGACATGATAAAAAGTTCAGACCATCTATTCCTGTTACTTTGTTATACAAATATTCTATCTATTTATCTTCTATAATTTTCGTTTATTAAATGAATAGATGCTCGTAAAATAGATAAGAACAGAATAATAAAAATAGATCTCTCTTATGTCATAAATGATAATGTGAAATTATAGATATGATAAAATCAAGTAGTCTTAACATTCCACTCGTGACTAATGACTCATGAGTCATGACTCATGTTTTGTTTTTTTAAATAAAATTACAGAATATGACATCATTATTATGTCAAAATAAGCATATTTAATTATCTACTTCCCTTTTAACCCTTCAACAATTCAATAATCCCCATAATCTCCTTCCACCAACTTCCTCTTTTTTTATTTTTTTTTCTTTGAATTTGATAATAATAAGGCCACCAACTTAAACTGATTCTGTCAATATATCATCACTGGCCTTCCCCCACAGACTTCAATTCTCTCAAAGCGTAGCCACTCATTTGACCTCCTCTGTTTTCGCAAACATATTGTTGAAATGGAACAAAAAGCAGAGCAATCAGAAGAAAGATTCATATTCCGATCAAAACTCCCCGACATATATATCCCCAACACCATTCCTTTACATTCCTACGTCTTCCAAAACATCTCCACCCAATCCTCACGTCCCTGTTTGATCGATGGGACCTCAGGTGAAGTCTACACGTACGCTCAAGTTGAGCTCACGTCAAGAAAAGTCGCTTCTGGTCTCAACAAACTTGGCATCCAACACCAAGATGTAATCATGCTTTTGCTACCCAATTCGCCGCAGTTCGTTCTCACCTTCTTAGGAGCTTCATATCGCGGAGCCATCACAACCGCCGCCAACCCTTTCTTCACCGCCGCGGAAATAGCAAAACAGGTGAAAAGCTCAGGTGCTAAGCTGATAATCACACAAGCTTGTTACGTGGACAAGGTGAAGGATCTTGTAAATGAGGTTGGTGTTATGATCATGTGTGTTGATTCTCCACCTGACGGTTGCTTACACTTCTCTGAGCTGACACAAGCCGACGAGAGCAACTTACCGGAGGTTGACTTCTCTCCCGAGGACGTGGTGGCTCTGTTCTACTCATCGGGTACTACGGGGTTGCCTAAAGGAGTGATGTTAACGCACAAGGGATTAATAACAAGCGTAGCCCAACAAGTTGATGGAGATAATCCAAACTTGTACCTGCACAGCGAAGATGTGATTCTTTGCGTGTTGCCCATGTTCCATATTTATGCTCTTAACTCGATAATGCTATGTGGGCTGCGAGTTGGTGGGGCGATTCTGTTGATGCCCAAGTTCGACATTGGGACGTTGCTGGCGTTGGTGCAAAGGTACAAGGTTACTGTCGCGCCGATTGTGCCACCTATAGTATTGGCGATTGCAAAGTCCGACGAGACCGACAAGTACGACTTATCGTCCGTAAGGATCTTGAAATCAGGAGCGGCTCCGTTGGGGAAGGAGCTTGAAGACACTATGAGAACAAAGTTTCCAAATGCCACGCTTGGTCAGGTACAGAAACTTTCTTGAACTTACTGGTTAACATGTTAAGTTATACAAATTAGAAACGTTTTTAGTATTTTGTGGTTGTTGGATAGGGAAGACTGACCACTACATAATAGCATATGAATGCAAAATTTTCTTGAAACGAGTTATAACAAGATAGATAAGCGCCTCCAAGGTAGGTCAGTTTGTGTGGTGGGACTTGGGAGGTTACCCAGGCTTCAAATCACCTGTTTCATTAACTCTGCGCTCCTGTCCAGTTATTGGATGGTAGGATGTTTGGAACAGGTGGACACAGCTGATTTGAAGCCGACTAGCCAAAAGTTTCCATGTTTCTTCAATTTAAAGTCTCTGACTTTGTTGGCCAGATGGTTGCAGGCTTTTTTGATTCATAAAAACATAAATAACGAGAGTAAGTGTTGAACTAATTTGTTTAAATTATAGAAGTAATCTTTTTTTAAAACATAGAAGGAAGATTAAGTACATTAATTCTTGCAAAGCGTTTTAGCTAAGTAGTGATCAATTATTTACTTCAGGTGTGGTGGGCTTGGTTATTAAAGTTGGCGCGTAATGAACCTTTTTAATATTTACGTAAAAGATATCATGTATCTTTCTCTTACTGTTCATTTTATTATGTTCCTGCCTGCTCTATAAATCTTAGCCATCTATTTATACAGAATTCATGTAAGACCTATATAAATAGATGACTAAAATTTATGGGATAGAATAGAGACAGAATAAAATGGACAAAAGATCCTGACTCGAAAGCTACCGTCCTAGATAAGTTACACTAAATTTAAAGCATTGAAAACTA
The DNA here is from genome assembly GCA_032467995.1 of Erythroxylum dillonii. Classification (NCBI taxonomy): domain Eukaryota; kingdom Viridiplantae; phylum Streptophyta; class Magnoliopsida; order Malpighiales; family Erythroxylaceae; genus Erythroxylum; species Erythroxylum dillonii. The sequence continues at coordinate 6,603,399 of JANKYE010000007.1, read as the reverse complement.
CAGGGACATCCATTTGGTGGACTAGGCTTGAACCATATATTTAAGCTAATTATTAATCAACTCCACTAATCCCCTGATTAGCTTAGCAAGTATGTAATTAGCAACTAAAACATGCCCCTAAGAGTATACAGAAAATTTATCATCATTAAAGATAATTAATTGCCCTCGTTTGAATAGTTATCATATATATATATACGGTTAGTAGATGATTTTTAATGGAGAATTGAGTTTTTTTGTTTTTTTGTTTTGAAAAGGGATACGGGATGACAGAGGCAGGACCAGTGTTAGCGATGTGTCTGGCATTTGCGAAAGAGCCATTTGACATAAAACCTGGCTCATGTGGTACCGTTGTCAGGAATGCTGAGATGAAGATTGTTGATCCTGAAACTGGGGCCTCTCTACCACGAAAACAACCTGGCGAATTTTGCATTAGAGGAGATCAGATCATGAAAGGTCCCATTTCACTAATAAGACAATTAATACTCTAAATACTATAAAAATCAGACCAAACAGATGGAATAATTAACATGGTATGTACTGGTCTTGACGTACAGGATACTTGAATGATCCTGAAGCAACATCAAGGACCATAGATAAGCAAGGATGGTTACATACGGGAGATATTGGATATATCGACGACGATGATGAGCTCTTCATTGTCGACAGATTGAAGGAGCTTATCAAATATAAAGGGTATCAGGTTCCTCCTGCTGAGCTTGAAGCCATGTTAATAGCTCATCCTGATATATCTGATGCTGCTGTGGTTGCGTAAGTTCCCCTGTTCACTGTCTTTGTACATTATACAGAATTTATCTCAAAATCTTATAGGTAGGATGGAGAGTACACATTAATTAAAAAAAAGTGATAGAACTGAAATTATTATGAAAACCTCAAGATTGATTCCTTACAAGGAAGGGAATTCCAACTCTCAGGATGAAGGATGAAGCATCTGGAGAAGTTCCAGTTGCATTTGTAGTGAGATCAAATAACTCCCAGATCACAGAAGATGAAATTAAACAGTACATTTCAAAGCAGGTAAATATTTGTTATTTCACTAGAATGTGTTGCTGATGATTAAAAGTAACATCATACTACTGCTACTAGTGCTTCCAACTACTTTCGGTTTCTAACTCCTGAAATGGATAACGTGGTGATCATTACTGCAGGTGGTTTTCTACAAGAGATTGAAGAAGGTGTTCTTCATAGAAGCCATTCCCAAGGCACCATCTGGCAAAATATTAAGAAAAGTCTTAAGAGAGAAATTGGCAATTGATGTTCAAACCTAAGCAGGCACCAATAAGAGATTATTATTTCAAAGCCTTGTCAATTATTCAGGCTTTTTACTTATACCAAGTGTCGATTACATTGTTGAATGGACATTCACGTAACATAATACATATATTTGTATTTTTAATATAAGCTCTTTTATTTGCTTTAAAAATTATTTTACAATTCATTTGTCTTTCCTCAAATTTTTCTTAACAAATTCCATAAAAAAGAAATTCTTTTTAATATCAAAAGATCGATGAAAAAGAGTCCATTGTAATATTATTAGACTGCTTCCTCTTGTAGACTTAACTTCCTATCCATTTGAATACAAACCATAACGTTAATCACATAAAGTTCCTTGTAAAACTAAACTTCTATAGTCTCTAGCCTTTCAACTAATTCTATTTTATAAGGTAAAAAGAAGGAGAAGGAAATAATATATTTGATAAAATAACGAACTAACAATTAGAGGCAGAGTGTGTCGGCTAATACCCTAAAGCTACTTTGGAATAATTAAGCAAGCTTCAACATATATGGTTAGCTTAACGTACCAATTTTGGTAACAATACCAGTGCACCACATTCTATCTGAAGATTCTGAACAACTTAACAAAGCGCCGACCAACAAATCTAGGCATGAGAAGAGCAGTGCAACTGTAAGCTTGTCCTTGATGCAAGGTACAAACCTGTACCCTTGTGCTCCAAGAATGGGCTAACACATTTCATTTTGCTCTAAAGCTCCATATATACTGATCACCGTTGCCAAATTGAGCTTATTTGAGTTGATTATTACCTACACAGAAGGAACAAGTTCTTGAAAGTTTAACTTTTTATCTTCTGAAAAAGATTAATTTCAAAGGCTAGTATCAACATGTCGCTCTTTCTCCCCAGTTTGGCTTTTAGGGAACTTCAAGACACAAAGGCGCTGCAGTTCAAATTAGAATTAATGAAATCAATTTTGAAGATCCAAAAGGGCGGAGAAAATGTTTAAGTAGAGGATCTTACCACTGCTCAAGATTAGTTTCTTCAGATCTTAATGTCAAAGATTCCAATGATTGTATAGCTTCACGGAATCTATCAAAGTGCTGCATCTTCATTTCCAATATCCCTGTCTGCATCAGCTACTTCTGCAAGAGATATACCCAAATCCAGGGTTTACAATCATTGCGGAAAAGCAACAACATATTAGAATCAGTGAGAGTCATGGAATGCAGGGTGTTTAACATACATTCAAGTCTTAGTTGCAGAAAGAATGACTGTTCAACTTCATAATTTGATAAATGGTGAATCTAAACATTCTAGAAATAACATCAAATCTGGTCAATGTTTCTATCAAGACCATACATCATGACCCCAAGTGACATAAGTATGCACATGCTATACATATTCTTTCAAAGGCTAACACTATTTTCATTTTCTTGCCTTCCATGAAACTTAGGCAAGAAATTTCTTGAAAAATCACCAAACTTTAGCTTCTTTGAGCACCAGCAAGCATACAATTATAGATATGAATAACTCTCAAAGCAGGAACAAGAGAAAGAACACAGAAGCAGACAGGAAGACAAGGAATGAAGGTCAGCAGTAAAAAAGCAACCAAGTATGCACAAGAGATTGAAATTTAGAGGTATTGAGTAACTTGGTTAAGGATTAAAATGTTAGCACCCCTTTATTACAAGCAGCCATTATTTGCATACATATCACAATTAAAGGAAAAGAAAGTTATAAAGTTAGAAATATGGTAGAAATCATAAAGTTTTGGGAAACTAGTGTCTCCATCTGTATTATCAAAGTAACTATAGTCCTCGTGTTCCTGAACAACCATATCAACGACAAGTATGTACAGTACAAGTTTGGTTTTAAAAGTTTAAAAAAGCTGTTGTTATGGCCAAAAGAAACCAGAAAAATAGGTATCTAACCTCCAATGGAATAGTAGGATGTTCCATTGCATCACGACGCACATCCAAAGAACGAACATAGAAATCTCTTGCTGCTTCCAATTGAGCATCATAATATTTTAGATCTCCAATTTTGTTAAGTGATACTGAAAGTTTATGTGCAATCTGTAATAGGATAATTTCAACATATTAGGGCTGGAATGCTAGACACTTCAACATGAATAGTGAAGGATCTAAACTGCAACCTCCATGTAATCGGTAGGCAGTTTTGCGAGGAATTCTACACACTCTCTTCAAAATAACTGAAGCAGATCTGAGCCCCCCCATTAGCTCGACTGCAAAAAAAAAAAAAAAAAGATATTTAAACATAAGAAGAACCAATGAAGCCAATAAAATAACCTGAACAATCCACAAGTCACATGTCTTCTGAACAAAAAACGATCAGCTCTATGTCAGAAGAAATTCCTGTGGATCAGACCCTTCATGGCAAATGGTAATGCAGATGTTTTTACAAAAAGAATTCAGAAACTTCAACCAAATGGTTTCTCCTAACAAATTTCCCTGAAAAGATGGTGCAAATCCCTATCACCTGTTCACTTATCCTATTCTTCACAATTGACCTTCCTTCTTTATAGACCATTGCTCTGTTAAGAAAAAAAGAAGTATCCATACTTATATCTAATCAGCAAAGAATAAAACCTCAGAAATCTAAACCTTTCAAGACTAGTGCTTGTTCTTTTATTCATCTTCTCCTTCAAGACCAACCTCAGTCCAAAACAAAGGCTGGTTACTACATCCACCACTGTCCTTTATTCCACCTTTATTTGAAATCATGTCTTCAGATTTCTTTATATTTGTTTTAAGTCACTATCCCCAAACTACTTCCCATGATTCGTCGATGATCCACCATTATTAACTCTTTACGTACAAAACAATTAATGTTAATATCATTAATCATTACCAAGGGTGACAATACAGCGATCAAGACCAAGAGGGGTACACAGAGTCAGATGAAACGGCGACAATCACCTAGCATTCCAAGAACTGCTCCAAGCTGAGAACACAATTCCGACGAGGTGACTTGCTTCTATCTGACTTCTGATATCTTCTGCACACAGACTACGTCTCGATTTCGCCCTTTCCAGATTCTGCTCACGAAATGCCTGCACATCAAAAAGGCAATTCAAATTTAAAACAATTGAAATTTGAAAACGAACAAAAAAGTGTAAATTCAATACATCTACGAACAATCGCTCTCGTAGCTTGATGATCTGTCACGTAGGATAGTACTTACTACGTGTCATGAATCGTTTACGAAAGAGTAAAAAATGAATGAAATGTGAAATACCTAATTTTGGTTTTATCCTATATATTCTGAAGTAATTTTTGAGGTTAAAACAAGCTCCAATCTTTAGATATCTTCACAAAAAGTAATCACTAATTACCGACACGTGTTTAATGTCTTTTTTCAGTTTTTTAAAACGTAAGTGTTCTTAATAGATCTGAGGATCCGTATGCTTACAAATTACATAAACAATTGAAGGAGATCTTAATCTATATATACAGCTTCTGTATTGGGCTTCTACTTCACAGGCTCAATATGAATCCGGTCCATACTAATCAGGATCTATTTTTCTCTCGGACTTTTACCCATTAATTTAGATCATTTATTGGGCCACTTTATTACTTTTGTTTGGATCAAATTACGTAACTTAACCGATAAGTTATTAAAAAATCGAAAATACAATTAATAGTTGTCCAATATTACGGAGAAGGGCAAAATTGTTCAACATTTTCTCCCTTGGACAAGCATTAATTGCAATTATGACTCAAGTTTAAAAATAATTTTAAAATCAATTAAGTCATGCTACTGTATTGGTGCCAAATTTTAAAAATTAAAGCATTCGATCCAAAGGTAATGAAAGTCCAAAATTTCGTCCTGCAAAGCTTTCGATATCGAAAATATCAAACACATGTGTTATATGCGACACAGGTTCAATATAATCACGAATATCTAATTCCTCACTAACATGAATAATAAAATGGAGTGTAACAAACTAGGATGATACTTGTATGATCTAAAATGTATCATCTTCGTTTATAGGTCTCAATTTCTCCAACTTTACGCTAAACTACATGTGCTAAATTGCAACAGAAAAATCCTATTTTCTCTCACTGAATGTTAAACAACATTAGAGAAAACCTTTATATTCTCCAAACTTTATGTTAAACTACATCAGAGAACCTTTTATGGAATTGAAAACTTACATCACCCTATGTCATGTTAAATTTATGGATACCCATGCTAAACTGTATCTGCTAAAATAACATAGGTTCGAGGTCAATCTTTATATATACCCAATGACCTTTAAAACGCTTAAGATCAACACAAATCTTAAAGCTTTTATATATATTATGATTATACACAAGAACAGTTATTACTAAGGATGAAAAGATGGTCATTTATATTAATAAATAATGATAATGCCATAATACATCAAGATGTACAAACTTTTAAGGAGTAAATACAATGATCCCTAACTACTGTTGTCTAAGGACTTTACCACGCCCATACTGGATACATATCTAACGAACACTAGTGGGCGATGTCCTTTAGTTAATGGATCAGCTAACATCCCCTTAGTCCTGATGTGCTCCACTTAAACGTCACCCTTTTGAATCAACTCCTTATGGTCAAGCACTTGACCTCCAAATACTTAGACCCTATGATATTCTTCTTGTTGTTGTTGAACAACATTATAGTAAGATTATCACAATATAACTGAATGGGTCTAGGTATCGAATTTACCATAGACAACTCATAAATCAAGTTTCTGAGCCAAGCCGCCGGCGTAGCAGCTCTATAACATGAAACAAACTTTGCATACATAGTTGAGGAAGTGGTCTTAACGTCTATCTGATGTAACTCCATATCATAATGAGCTATTATTGTCATAATCACTCTAAATGCATCACTCGAGGATACAGGAGAGAAGGTAACATTAAAGTCAACTCCTTCTCTCTGAGTGAATCTCTTGGCAACCAAACGTGCCTAAAACTGCTCAACTTGACCTTGTGTGTCCTTCTTGGCCTTAAATAGTCACTTGCAACTGATAGGTCTGCAATGTTGAGGTAAATCAACAAGCTCTCATACCTTAATATATCTCATAGACTGTATCTCATCCTTCATCGCTTCCCACCATATATCCGTATGGGGTCCAGAAACGGTTTCTATAAAAGTAACTAGATCTACAACATGTCCTATATCATCATCTTGCTCACCTAAGTAGACTATGTAATCTAGTGAGATAGCAAGTCGTCTCTCTCTGTTGGATCTACGCAACTGCATAGGTTCTTGTACCTCAGAAATCTCTTCCTGAACAAGTATAAGTTCCTATACCTGCATATGTATAGTATTTGGACCTACATCCACCGGACTTGACTATATGAGAAACGAATACGAAATAATCGCAATATTTGTCTTGCTATCTCCTGAAGGATGTGAAGATCCTCCCTCATCATGGACATCGTACTCCTGAAATTTAGTCATCTGTGATTCCACTATTCTGGCTCCTCCTTCTCTAAAGTAAAATATGTAGCTCTTAGAGTGGTCGGGATAACCTACCAAATAGCAATGAGTGGAATGAGATTGCAATTTGCTTTCATAAGGATTATATAACCTTACCTTAACAGGCCAGCCCCATACATGAATATGTGCAAGAATTGGCTTCTTTCCAACCCAGAGTTCAAAAGGTGTCTTTGGTGCTGACTTATTTGGAACTTTATTCGGGATATACAATGTTGTCTTGATAGCTTTGCTCCAAAGGAATTCGGGTAGATTTGTCCTGCTCTACATTGACCTCATCATGTCCTTTAGGGTATGATTGCGCCTTTTGGCCACACTATTTTGCTTAGGACTACTTGGTATAGTGAACTGAGTCACTATTCTAACTTATTCCGAATACCTGGCAAACGAACTCTTTTCTTGTCCTGCAGCATTTGAAGGCCTTATTGCATAGTGAATTTGAGATGAAAGATTTGGGAGCAGCAAAGAAAAATCTTGGCTTGGAGATAAGACGTGATCAAGGAGCTGGTAAATTATTCTTGTTGGAACCTGTTATCGAAACCGGATCCCAACCGAAAACAGAACGGGATCAAAAGTGAAAACGAACGGAAACTTCCATAAACAAAAAGCGGAAGCACAAAGAACAGGAGCGAAGAACGGATACAATCAAATGCGGAGGTAGCAAACGCGCGCGCAAACAAATGAAACGGCAAACGAAAACAAAAACGAAGTGCAAAACAAACGGATCCGACATCCGAAGCGAAACAAGAAATCTGTTGCGCTGGAAACCTTAGACTTAAACCGGTATAATTTTTTTTTATATCTTTCTTTTTCATTCCTTTCATTCTTAATCAATCTTATACGACTCAACCTATAATAGTTTCCCACTGGAAAATTCATCCTCAAATAATACTCAATTCGTAACAATCG